>CATIWM010185879.1:0-11971 GCA_949671775.1 Mallotus repandus
ATTGAAAATAAAATTAGACCAAAAAAGGAATAAAGAGAACAAAACAAAAATGAATGAATCAATATGGTTGTATATAGAAGAAAAAAAAATGGAAGAAATGAAATAGAAATAAAGACAAAAGAATGGATGTTGTATTGACTATCTCCTAAGAAACTTCGTTTGAATCACCGTTTAAATAAATCTCCAGAATTAATCTCTGCATTTCTCGGCTTCAATTGCTTTTTCAAACGAAGAAATCTTTTAATACCATAGAACAAAGAATTTTTTTTTTTTTTTTAGAAGCGTCTACCCAGAAACCTTTCTGGAAGAAAAAACCTTTTTCATTCTCATTTTTTCTCCTCTTTTTTCCTCTTTTTTTTTGTCCCTCCTCTCTTTTTTTTTCTCTCTTCCTCCCTTCCCTTTATTCTCCCCAGTAGATAAAATAGCTTTGATGGGATAGGTGATTACAGTAGATAAAAAATAGGTTCGATGGGATAGGTGATTATCCCAACTAAAAGGATAAACCTTTTATCATTCAGAAAGATATACATTTATTTATTTATTTTTCCCGATAATTTATTTATTTTATATTTTATATTTATTAATTTTTTGAAATTAATTTTTTGACCAATCAAATTTAAGAAAAATAGATAAAAATAAAAATAAAAGACCCCTGAAGAAAAAGAGACTTTTTCAATTTAGTCCATAAAAAAATGCAATCAAGCCTTGGGATCCGAAATTCAAATGCTAGAGACCTATTTGCGACGAATTTTCATCATCGGAGTCCTCTTTCGCATTCATACTCTAGTCATCCTGAAATTAGGTGCTTACAGTCTTTTAAATGAGTATAACATATTTACATCAGAATCTATGCATACCTAAAGATCTAACATGGCTGCTAAAAGTATCTCTAAGTGTGGGTTTAGTAAAGGGATCTGCAACCATCTTGTGCGTAGATATATATTGTATGCTAACTTCCTTTTGTGCAAACATGTCTCTCATAAAATTATACTTGATGTTAATGTGTTTGGTATTTGAGTGATATTTAGAATCTTTCATGAATGCGATTGCAGATTGACTATCGTAGTTAACTTATACTGGATTGGATGCATCTTCTTTGATCCCAAATGACTAAAAAAAATTTTAAGCTAAACAACTTTTTGCACTGTTGCTGTAAATGCCACAAATTCAGCTTCCATTGTAGATAAGGTTATACATGATTTTTTCTTACGACTCTATGAAATTGCTCCATTATTTAGTAAGAAGACATATCCTAAGGTTGATTTTCTCTCATCTAAATCTCCTCCCACCATCCATAAAGCCATAAGATGCAAATAATTTCCTTGATAGCATAATGAATAGTATACAGTGCCTTTGAGGTACCGAAGTATCCTTTTGACAACTTTTTAATGGGTTTGTCCTGGACTAGATTGATATCTGCTCACTATTACAATGGCAAAGCAAATATTGGGTCTTGTGCACATCATGGCATACATTAAATTTCCAATAGCACTTGAATAAGGAACTTTTGACATTTATTCCTTTTCTTGTGGAGTCTTTGGACACAATTTCAAACTTAGACCTTGATCTTTTATGATTGGAGTATCAATAGACTTGCATTGCATTTGGAATCTTTCAAAAAATTTCATAATGGATGACTCTTGTGAAAGAGCTAACATCCTCTTAGAATGATCCTTAGTTATTTTTATGCCTAATATATAGGCAGCTTCGCCCTTGTACTTTATCTCAAAATTAGAGGACAACCATGCTTTCACAGTTAATAAGTACTCCTTATCATTTTCAGCCAATAGTAAGTTATCCACATAAAGTGATAGAATCACAAATTTATTTTTAGATCTTTTGACATACACACAGTGGTTTTCATCTATCATTGTAAAACCACATGAAATAATTGCTTAATAAAACTTTAAATAGCACTGTCTGAAAGATTACTTAAGTTTATAAATTGATCTTAATAATTTGCACACTTTATGCTCTTAACCATTAACAACGAAACCTATTGGTTGTTCCATATAGATTTTCTTTTCCAATTCTCCATTTAGAAATGCAGTTTTAACATTCATTTGATGTAACTCCAAATCTAAACTTGCAACTATAGCTAGAATCAAGCGTATAGAGGTAAATCTTACAACAGGAGAGAAGGTTTCTTAATAATCAATTCCCTATTGTTGTGTATACCCTTGATATGCCTTATATCTTTCAATTGAACCATCAACTTTACACTTGATGTTGAGAACCCATTTGTTCCCAATTGCTTTATGTCCTTGAGGAAGATCAACCAATTCCCATACATTATTTGATCTCATATGCTCCATCTCCTCTTCCATTACTTTTAACCACTTTTCTTTAGCGGACCAGGTAAGAGCTTTATTAACGCTCTTAGGTTCTTCATCATCTTGCATTGTAATCATAAAAATTTCCTTATTAATAGGAAAATAATGTTTAGGAACAAATCCACGATTGCTATGCTTGATTTGTGATTCTATAGGCTTATCTATAGTCTTGCTCCCATTTGGGTAAAATATTATTAGATGTTCATCTGATACATGAATTAAGTGATTTGTAACAATCAAATCATCTTGATCTCTAATTTCATAAAGTGACAAATCTTGATTTATCTTATCTTTAGTTGGAAAGTCATTTTCCAAAAAAGTAGCATCTCGAGATTTAAACTCAGTTACACTTCCACTTGGTTGTTCACCAATGAACACATATCCTTTTGAATATTTAGAGTATCTCATAAATATACTCTTTTTAATTTCCTTTTTAACCTAGTTTGCCATGTTGATGAGCCAATTCATGAACATAGGCTGCACAACCCCAAGGCCTTAAATTACTTAAATTAAGCTTTCTTTTAGTCCATAGTTCATAGAGAGTGGAAGTTACTGATTTGGAAGGTACTCTATTAAGTATAAAGGTAGCAGTTAACCATGCATCACCCCAAAAAGTGATGGGTAGATTAGCTTAGGCCATTATAGACCTAACCATTTTTAGAAGAGTTCTAGTTCTTCTTTCTGCTACTCCATTTTGTTGAGGAGTTCCTGGAATCGTTAAATGTCTATCTAGTCCTTTATCATCACATAATTGTTTGAAATCATTAGATAAATATTCACGTCCTCGGTCAGTTTTTAACATTTTAATCCTTTTATCCAATTGATTCTCATCTAAATTAATATATTATCTACGCACTTAAGAGCTTCAGACTTGTGAGAAATCAAATAAACCAAAACGTGTATAGTCATCTATAAAAGTAATAAGTAAACACATCCATATTGGGCTCTAACATTTATTGGCCCACAAATATCAAAATGAATTAGTTGTGAAAAAAGTTCAGCTCTAGTTCCTTTACCAAATGGTTTTTTAGCCATTTTTCCCTTAGACAATTTTCATAAGTTGATAGATTAACCTTTTCTATTTGACCAAGCAAACATTCTTTTGCCAATCTATCCATTCTTTGTTCTCCTATGTGACCAAGTCTAGCATGCTAAATATTCACATCATTATTAAAAATATTAGAAGATATGAAAAGGGAAAAACTATTACTATTATAATAAGAAACATTATCCACATCCATTATAATAAAACCATCTAGTAAATAAACAGATCCATAAAAAGTTTTTCTAAAGAAAACATTCAAACAAGTACCATAAAAGTTTAAATCATATCCAAACTGCATTAAAATAATAATAGAAATTAAATTCTGTCGAATATCTGGAGTAAATAAACATATTGTAGGATCAAAGTTCATCCACCACGCATGCTCAACTTGCAGGTGCTAACTCCTTTGACTTTAACTCGAGAATTGTTTCCCACATAAAGCCATTTTGATCTATATGGAATTTGACGAAATTCCACAAACACATCACGATCTTTAGCTACATGGTATGTGGCACATGAGTCTATAGTCTATAAAAGATGAGATTTAGTTAAATAAATAGAACTAGAAACATAAAGGGAACTTTTAAAAATATATGAAACTCTTGAAATCATTTCAAAGGTTTGTACCTTCTTTGGCTCGTTGCACTCATGAGCTAAGTAACCCTTATTGCCACAATTATAACGTTAGACCTTTGCTTTATTCTTTTGGGGACGAGCTATAGGCGCCTTTCCTTTTGCCTTATTGTCATTGTTATTTCCAAAATGGCCTACCTTGTACCTTTTGGATCCCTTCCCCTTGTACCCACCATATGACTTGTGCTTGAAGCTTTTGCCACCTTTTAAGCTTGAGCTAACCATATACATGTTAGCATTAGGCCTTGATGCCTCAATGTGATCTTCTAGTTCCAAATGATGTGCAACATCATTAAGAGTCTTAATACTCTCATTGTGGGTAAGATGCACCTTCATGTGCTTCCAATTATTAGGCAGTGATCGAATAATAACCTGAACCTGTTGTTCATCAATGAGAGTGTGGCCAGCTTCATTTAGCTCACTAATCGTATTAGACATTTCTCTCAAGTGTTGTCTCATATTATGATTAGGGTGTTTCTTATATGTATCAAACTTGATATTGAGTTTCCTAGGTTTGGTAATAGAAGTTCCACCAAACTTCAACTTCAGAGCTTCCCACATCTTCTTGGCAATATCATAATTCTTGAACTCAAGCATGAGATCATTTTCCATGCTTCTCAACAATGTAATGCGAGCCAATGAATTCTTTTTCTTTCAGGCTTCAGAAGCCTCACAGTCCCTGCGATGTTGGGCCGTAGTGCCATCTTTAGGCTCATCCAGAACATGATTTAGAACTTCGAGAGCCTCTTGCTCTTCCAAGATATATTGGATTTTCAAACTCCAGATTTCATAATTATCCCCACTCAGTCTTTCACCTTTGTTCAACTCAACAACAATATTCTTAGAGGCAGTAGCCATTTCACAAAGAAAATTCTACATGAAGACATATTTGCACATCATTAATCAATGCTATTTTATATTAATAACTAGCATAACACACATAAATTTTATCACAATTTTCAAATAAATTATTGATAATTTAGCATATAGTATAGAATCAAAAGCTCACTAAGTTTCATAATCATCATCTAACACTATATGTTTAATCATCATTAATTTATCACACTGTGCAAAATTCCATCATATTAATCATTTAGGTAATTTACAATTGATTACCCTAATTTTTTTGGTTTTATATTCAATTTCACAAAGAAATTAATATATGACATAAAATTGAATAACAAAAAAAAATGTATATTCACTAAGAATGGAAATATTTACATAACTAAATACAACAACTAAAAATAAACTAATTACACCCATTGAAATTGAACAGGAATATAACTAATGAACTTATCATAAATTTCTCTTGACAACTTATAACTGATGTTAGGTATTAATTTAAAATTTGACTAAATACGCCTCCCACTACAAAGTTTATAACCATTAGTGTAATGCTTTTTGTCTGCTCCACATGATAAATGTTCAAGTACAAATTTTTTTTACAACTGATTTGTACTCTTTAACTCTTGTTTCCTTATCCCAAAGATAATCAAGAATCTGCTTATGGAGAAATTCAGACAAAACCGATCGTAGAGCTACATACTTATCATAGTCTCTTATTAAACCACCTTTCCAAATAAGTTTTTTGGATTTTTCAATGCATATCAATAATATAATTAACAAAATCATTCAAATCATAGGGATTAGAATTACCATCCATTCGCATTTTCTTAAAATCCTTAATTGTTTTCTCAACTTTTTCTCAATGTGCCAGAGTTCTCATCACAAAAAAATTTCTATAACAAGCAGCCATAATTTTCTGTAACAAATACAGAGTTTTTTTTTTATTAGTATACACATAATATACCAATTTTCTATAATAAATATAGAAAGAAAAAATATAGACAAGTATCATATTAATTATTTTATTAATTAATCACACCAAGTGTTATAAATTAAAAAAAATTGATTAAAAATAATATATAAATTTTAATCACACTAAGTGACTAAAAAAATTCAAATAATAATTAATTACACTAAGTAATTAATAATTTTTTAAATAATAAATTGAATAAATTTTATTTATTATATAATTTTTAAGAATAGATATAATATTTATTAAAAAAAATCAACCTAAAAAAAGGGCAAGAACATATCTTGGCATGTGGGAGATCCAAGTTTCAAATTTTGATAGAAACAAAAATAAAAAAATAATTAAAAGTTTTTATTTTATTTTATTTTAGGCATCATCTTCAACTTCTAAAAAATATTACAGTTTTAAGTTGTCAACTTTGAGAGATTGTACCTCTCAATTTCCTTATTCATTCATCATACTATGTAATTTAACATGTTAAACAACTTGCATACTTTCATTTAAACTTAAAAACATAAACTTAAAGTTTCTATAATTTAAGATATTAACACTCGAAATATGCCAATTAATAAGGATTTAACACTTAGTTAAATTCTAAAAAAAATTTCAGAATTTTATGTTCAAATAGCCAACTTCTAGAGATTATAACTTTCGCAATATGCATTCCAAATTTGTAATATATATATATCCCTAGAAAGTTTGAAATGTCTACTACACTGTAAACTCAATCTCATGCCTTAGAATGTTGCAGATATTAAGTTATCGATTTTCAAAGTAGTCAACATGCTACTATTTAAAAAAATTTCAGAATGACAGTGACAATTGGCAAACTCTAAAAACTCATAACTCATTCATTTTTTTAACCAAAAATGATGATCTATATATCAAATTAAAGCATGCAATATCTACTTTCATTATGTCATAACAAAGAAAATATATAACATATTTTGCACAGTGGAAAAATTGTTCAAAGTATGCCTAAAGAACAAGTATAAACATGTTTTACAAAAGTGTATAAACATAGCAGAAATAATTCTCTGCAAATTTTTCATATTCTAATCCATATTTTCATACTAGAACATAAGCAAGCAAAGAAAAATTAAGAAATAAAGAATCAAAAAACCTTACAGGTTTCTCCTGCTGCAAATTTTCAAAATCCAATAATACTTGTATCACTAGTCTATGAAAAGGAATCACAATATAAAAATCTTTTCTAATTTTCACAACCTAAATATCCCTTGTGCAGTGAAAGTGAGATACATAGAACTTTTTAGAGAGAGCCTTTTTTTATTTCACGTATTCTTTTTTAGAAAAACCCTCTGCATATTTTTTTTTGTTTTACGTACAATAACTCCCTTTTGGGAGCTATTGATTGGATGAGGTAACTGCCAATGGCAGTTACCACTTATCCATTTTTTAATTAAAACAAAATCAATTATATACAAATGAATTTGGGTTGACCCATCATGGGTGACTTGATCTATATTCTAACACTATACTACAACAATAAGATGATGCAAATGTTAATTTTGGAAGAGGTATAGAATCATATCAATTGCAAAAAGAATAAATTGAAGAAACAACTTCAAAACATGAGTTAGAAGTGTAAAGAACAAGTCTAATTCATTTTCCAAGATGTTATTTTAGTTCCAAGAATAACATCCATGCCAATATATACAATTATATGTTCTATCATTGTACAAATCCGGACGTGTTAATGGGAAAAGAAGCCACATAAATATTGCTACCCTTGCTATAAATGTCAGACTCACCATCCCTAAAAATAAAGATAAAGTAAATGTAAAATTTAACATAATAAATTGGCTACAAACACAGTCCAACAAGAACCAAGCAAAGTTGGGGGCTTTGGTAATTCAAGCACAAAGGTAAAACATTAAGCCAAGCACTAGTGTGCAAAAGCAAAAAAAAAAAAAGGCTCTATAACCAAGTAAATTTTGCATGTAGAGGGACCAAAATACAAGCATGCAATAAAATAGGGAAAGGGAAAAATGAGAAACAGATAAAAAAGTGGCATGGAGTCACGAGATTGGTTCATTTGCAACTATAAGAAGCCTTGCTTGTGCCGTTTAAAAAATATCGCAAAATCAATTCATTTACAACTGTAATGACATACTTGTTCTCCTTGCAAACAGCACAAGCAATCCCATAAAATTACAATATATATATATATATATATATAGTCTGGTTATAGTCATATGGCTTTTGAACCATTTATTATTCTAAAAAAATAGAGATATGAAGGAGGAGGAGGATGAGGAGGGTGATGTGAAAGTTTAAAAAAAAATAGTTGATGTGGTAAAAAATGGGGTGACGTGGAAGCTGATGTGTGAAGAAAAGATGGGATGTGCATGCCATATCAGTCAATGGATTAAGACGAATGGTGAAAATTTTAAATTTTTATAGAAATTAATTATTAATAAATTCTCTTTTAGGACTAAATTGTGAAATCAACTATACTTTTAAGACTGTAGAAGTCATTATCCCTTTTTTTTTGTTTCAATACATACACTTTTTTTTAAACAACTAGTATAAAATGGTTAAATTCCCAACACCATGAGGGGGAGAGAAAGGGGGGTGGGGGTTCAAATCATACTCTCTTCAACTGAATGTCCACACCTTTTGCCATTTGTTCTACTCGTGGGGACTAGAATACATACACATTGATTTTTTTATTTTTTGGAATTTAAATATTTATTTATGAAGTTAAATATCCTTTATGAGATTTGAGTCATTTATTGAATTAATATTTCATACTCCACAGGTATATTCCTATTTAATTAATAAATTATTTTCCTAAATGGAGGTAACCTGTAGAGAAAGGAAGATTAATCCAACAAGGAAAAGGAGACCTTCATTAGGAAGACACAAGTCCCAGAACAAGAAGGAAATACCTCTCTTAAAGCACAAATCCTACATAGGAGAGGAATCCTATTCCTCTTAGGTTTGAGCATCTCCACCTCTATAAATACTCGTTACCTTCCCCTCCTATTATTCATTCTATTCTTTTAGGTCATTATTCTCTTTATCTCTCTAAACACTCTCTCTACACTCCCTAACTTAGACATCATAGGGTTTGTGGAAGAAATTACACACCTCACCTTGCTTTTGTTGATCACTTATAGGATCCAGACTCGGAGGTCCCGGAATCAAGTTATCAAGTGGCGCCGTCTCTGGGAAACTCTTGAGTTAAAGCCATTATTACCTACTGAGCTGAAGTAAAGTTCATACCATGGCATCAAGCCCCCAGGAACAACTTCAAACGCAGAAGCTCCTATCAACCCTTTCGCTCTATCAATCCATCAGCCCCTATTCTCCCCATCAACCCATCAGCCCCTATTCTCCCCATCAACCCATCAGCCCTTATCCTGCTAATTGACCCACTGGCCCTTATTCGTCATGGGTGGTCATCATCCCAAATCCCTCTTTCCGGAGTCACCCATGGATAGGCAACACCCGGTACAAGCTTTTTTTATTATACTCCTCTGCATCATACTAGTAGACCCATCCATTTCGTACCTTTCCTAAGTCTTTCAAGAACCCCTATTACAAACACACCAGACCTTAACATGGTAACCCAGACACTCAACCTGCCTCCCACAAATAAAGAGGCAATGATCCAAAACATCCAAGCCCAGATGGCCCTCATGCAATAACAACTGAATGCCTTAATTCAAGAGTATAATCATGGAGTTTCTAATCCAAAGAATAATGTGATCATACCACCTGTAGCATCTCAGAGTGCTCCCAGGCGGGACAAAAAAGCTCAAAAAGATCCAGAAGGGGAGTTAAGTATAAGTCATCCAGCCTCGGATATTCCCAGATAGCTCAAAAGGTAGAACAAGCAATCCAGAAAGCTCAGACGGGGCCAAAAAAGGAAGATGAATATGTCTGGGAGGGAATAACACCCTTCGTAAGCAGGATAATCAAAACTAAAATCCCATCCAAGTTCAAATTACCTCAACTGGACCAATTCGATGGCACCGAAGATTCGATCATCCATATCTTTTCATTCCAGACTAAAATGATGCTCTAGAATGTGAATGATGGAATATTGTGTCGAGTCTTTCCCAACACACCAAAACTGCCTAAAGATGGTTTCATCAACTTTCAAAGAATTCTATTTCTTCCTTCAAAGAATTGGTTGAGAAATTCAGAGCTCAGTTTATCACCAACATTCCCCAAAAAAAAAACATAAATGATCTCCGTATATGTAGATAGGAAGTCAATGAGTCATTAAGAAGCTACTTGGATAGATTTAACAAGGTAGCTATGTAGATTGAAAATTTGAGTAATGAAGTAGTTGTACGAGCATTGAAGAACAGAACTCGGTTGGGGAAACTCAAAGATAAAATTTTAACAAAGGAACCTCGCACCTTCTCTGAGGTCATGTCCTTGGCTATAAAACTGATCAAAATGGATGACAATAGGAGGCAACATCGAGAGGATGAGAGACCACCTTTCAAGAAGAATGAGAGAGTTAATTTGAGAAGACCAGTAATTCCTCGCAATAACTTTAAAAGACCATCAGAAAGCTTCAGCAGAGAGACTGAGAAATTCACACCCCTAAACACTTCTAGATCGGAGATCCTTATATGGATCAGGAAAAATGGAATAGGTATAACCCCTGCCATAAGATTGAGTCCACCCAAAAGAGGCACGCTAGACAGAAGACAATACTGCTAATATCACCGAGTTATGGGCATGAGATAGATATATGCTGAGACCTCAAATTTATAATCGAACAACTGAAAAGGAATGGAAAGTTGGGCAGATTTATGGATAACATCAGAAAAGACTGGGATTCTGATGATCACACTAGAGATAAATCAGACCAGAAGAAAGCTCAAAATGATGTAGTTGGCCTTATCAATATGATTGTTAGAGGAGAAACACCAGCAGAGAAAAAGTTGAAGAGGATTCAGATTGAAGAATGCTCGGCATCAAATCAAAAGCTAGCTATTACTTTCGAACTAGAAGATGGGCAATATGGTCAACATCCTTATAATGATGCCTTAGTCATAAGTGCAGTCACCCATAATTACCTAGCAAAAAGACTACTAATTGATGATGGGAGTGTCATCAACACACTTTCCTGGAATGCTTACAAGGTTATGGGAGGCTCCGTTACTAATCTAAAGCTCATTAAAAATCCTATCATAAGATTTTATGGAGGAACAACACAACCAATGGGTTTGGTAGAATTACTCATGGAATTTGGAGACCGAGATGTTGGAAACATGAAGGCCATTAAAGCTTTGTTTAATGTGGTTTATCTTCCTCTCACATATAATGGCTTCATAGGACGTCTAATACTCTATGAGATTGACGTGGCAACAAGCATTAGGGGACTGATTATGAAGATTCCCCTTAGAGACTGAGTAATCACAATCCTCGAAGACCAAACCATGGTTAAACAGTGTTACCAACTAGCTGTCAAGCCTCAGGCAAAGGCATTCCCTCTAGAATCCCTGAAAATAAAAAAACAAAGGGCAAACCCAAACCTGTAGATCAAGTTTAAACTTTACAGATAACCGAGGGAAAAATAGTCAAGATCGGCAACGAGTTGGATGAAGAAGTAAAAAGGGGAATCACTAAAGTTCTTAATAAACACTTAAGCAGTTTCGCCTCCAAAGCATCTGAGATCATGGGAGTTGATCCTCGAATTGCATCTCATAGTTTGAACCTTATCCTAGGAGCAAAGCCAGTCATCCAGAAAAAGAGGAAGTTTGCATACGAGAGACAAAAGTGATTGCTGAGGAAATAAGAAAATTACTAAAAGCTGGGTTTATTAGAGAAGTCACACACCCGGATTAGGTAGCCAATGTGGTCTTAGTCAAAAAGCCAAATGGCAAATACAAGATATGTGTTGATTACATGGATCTCAATAAGGCATGCCCCAAAGATCGATATCCATTGCCAATAATTGACCAACTTGTAAACTCAACTGCTTGTCATAACTTATATAGCTTTGTCGACACTGCTGATGTGACACCTGTTAAGGATGCCAAGCATACATTGTATGCATGTGACTAACACATAACATATTTATTGATATCAAATTTATTGCTCACAATTCCACATATGTAACACACATTACACACTAGTCTTAATACAAGATATGAA
>CATIWM010185882.1:0-20798 GCA_949671775.1 Mallotus repandus
GGGAAAATAATACAACACTACACAACCATAACCAAAAGCCTATACCCAGCCTCCTAACAAATACATCAGCTATGGGTGCAATCAAAAGCAAGAGTTGAATCCACTCAGGCATTGCCATTATCTGAGCCAGCCATCGCATCCTCTACATCCATCCGGAAGGCCGCCAGCTGCACGTGAAGTTGTTCAATCTACTCATGATAAGACACTCATTCCCTCTCCCACTCATGACTAGCATGATTATACTCATTATGCATTAGAAAAACATCTAAATCACATTTCCTGCATTCATAAAAACATATGTATAAAACATATACAAATCAAATGAAGAAAATAGTACACTCTGTGCGTCAGTAAACTCTATAAAATACTCTTGCGCGCTTATCATAGCAGTATACCAAGACTGAGTAGTAGAAATAGGCACCTACAAAGAAAAAGAAATTAAAAAATAAACAAAGCAAAGAAAGAGGAAAAACCTCACAGAGCTAAGAAACTAACATGAGTGGCATCTGCAGGCACCACACCCGATAATGGTGTACCCGCTCTAGGCAAAGGGAAACGAGCTCCCGCTCCTGTAACTGTCAGCCCGTACAACATTGGAGGTGCTGCACTCACAAAATCACCAAGAACAACACAACTAGGTCCCACACCACTAGCATATGTTGTCCCATCGGTCATAGGACCACTCTCCTCATCAAAGCGAGAGGAATCTGACCTCCTTCGACAATGTCCAGAATTCTGCAGATAAAACTCTCATAACTCATGTCATTTACCATTTAATACTAACAAATTTTGTTACATACTTACATGAAATTAGAAAAAAAAAACTAGCTTAGAAGTGTACCAGGTCAGAGGACGCTACTTTGGAAGCAAAACGACCCTGGGACGACTGTGAAGTCCCAGCTTTTAGAGCCCGAAGGCTGTAAAGGATCTGCCTGAGGAGGTGGAGGAGGAACAAACTCATTAGCCATAACATCAATCAACTGTGGCACCAGAGACATCATATAAGAAAAATAAGCTCCCTCTAGGAAATCCACAAAGGGGTACCCTCTCTCAGCTCTGTCTAGCTCCTCTCCAACGAGCTCTTAACCCCAAAATATATCCCTTGGGGGAGCAATAGGAACTCTCCACATAAATAGTCCATCCCACCAGCAATAGACCCACTCACCCAGATACCACACCATATCAACAAGACCCTCCTCTGTGTCAGGCGCCAAGCCACTCCCATCTCGATCAACCAATCTTATCACTCCATCCACCAGCATGGACGAATTTACCCGAGAAACTCATAAGCAAAAGAATTACCAAAGAATAAATAAAGCAAAGACAAAATGCACCATACCTGACCATGGGCCAATATACTTAAGAGACCCCTCGCCTCTGCCGGACTCTCAATCAAACCAGAAGCCCTCCTAATCCATCGTGGAAGACGAGGAAAGCCACCCTCAGGTGAACACTCAATAATGGGACAAGGAAATAGCTCGAACTCGTAAGCCCAAACCTGTTAAGAAGAAAGGGGTCAGAATAATCAAAGACAGAATAATCCAAAAGTAAGAGACCACACTCACATCCAGCATGAATAAGCAGCTACAAACGTGCGAGCATCCTATACAAGCCGCCTCCAAACAAAAATACATGTGGGAAAAATCAGTTGTGCCCCAACTATACTTCGACAAATCCCTCAAGTTCCTCAAGACAGGTAATAACTGCAAGATACCAGTGCCGGAGGCATTTGGGAAGATAATGGCACTCAGAAGGTAGAACAAGAAACACCTAACAAACTGTGCAGAATTAACATGGCCCGCGTTGTGCTCCAACCTCACCTTCTCTACAAGCTGCGTATACCGAATGAAAGTGGAGCAGCCAGACTTCACAAAAGTAGTAACACCAAACAGATCCCTCAGCCATATTTTCCTCACGACGGTATAACTACATGCTTCACTGCTAAAAGGAACTGGCTCCCTGGAAAAACTCAGCCCTATAATGGCTGTAAAATCAAGCGGAGAGATAGTCATCTCCTCAAAAGGCAAATGGAACATGTGGGTAGTATCCATCCACCACTCCACAAGAGCACACATCGTAGCCTGACTTGATGCATAAGAGCCATAAGTAAGAGCATAAATAATACCATCAAAGCCCTTCCCAGCAACCATCTGCTTCACACATGGAGGAAGACCCTGATAATACAAGCTGGCCTTATTGAAGCTACCAGGAAGCTAAATGACAAGCCCAGAGGACTACAACCAACAGGTAAAACAGTTACAACATTTCATCAGATACTAAAACATCTCTTTTTGCATCTTTGTAGGAAAACAACAGCAAGAGCTAAAATCACAGCTAGAGCTACAGTCATTACAGCAAGAGCTAAAATCATAGCTAAAGCTACAATCATTACAGTCAAAGCTGCACAACAACAAGAGCTAAAATCATAGCTAGAGCTATAGTCATTACAGCCAGACTTACACCACAGCAAGAGCTACACTACAGCTAGAGCTACATTACAGCAAGAGCTATATTACAGCAAGAGCTACATCACAGCAAGAGCTAAATCACAACAAGAGCTATATAATAGCTAGAGCTACAGCCACTATAGCAAGAGTTAAACTACAGCTAGAGTTACAAACATCACAACAAGAGCCAAACCATAGCTAGAGCTACATCACAACTAGAGCCACAGACATCACAACAAAAGCTAAATCACAACAAGAGCTACATCACAGCTAGAGCTACAGACATCATAGCAAGAGCTAAGTCACAGCAAGAGTTGTATCACAGCTAGAGCTAAACCACAGCAAGAGCTAAAATACATGTCAGCTAGAGCTACATAAATAGTAAAAGCTAAAATTGGATAGCAAGAGCTACCCATATAGCTAGAGCTGCACATACAGCAAGTGTTAAGACAAATAGCTAGAGCTACAACAACTAAAGCTAACTACAGTAAGAGCTAAGTATGCAAACTAACCAGTCGATGATGAATAGTCCAAGCATGAGTCTCCAGGCTATAGACAACGGGAACTGGATCACCCTAGAAAAGTCGAGGTAAACGAAAAGAGGCTCTACCACTGGTCCTAGTAGCCTTTGTAGCTCCAGCAGCAGAGGTCCCTGCACCAGTCTACTCGAGAACCGCCTCATCCTTTAAAAAAAACTCATCAAAAGAAAAATAAGTGGTATTCACATTGGCGAAATTGCCAAGATCCTCAGGAATAGGAAAGAAGTCCACAATTTCTGCACTCCATGAAGCAACAGAGCAACAACAGAAGAAAAGCAGTCCAAAAAACTTTTAAAAGGTCAAAAAATAGGTAAAAGTCACCTCGAACTCAAAAATGAGTTCATTTTATAGGCATCGGACATGCCTCGGAGCATGTGACCACAAGCCCAGTGCGTGATCATATGCCCCATGCGCCCCAGATGCATGATCACATGCTCTTTCAAGCCTCACGCACTCTAAGTCTCATGCACATGCACACTAAGACCCTCATACACACATTTTAAGGGTTCTGAACTTGCAATTTTTTTAAAGAACACGCAAAAAATATGCACGAATTACACAAATACGAGCATTGTATATTTTAGGACACAACATTTGACATCACTATCTCAAAAAGTCATTCACAAAAAGAAAAATGAAGCACATATAACACAAGCATGTCGCATCTACAATTATCACAATTAACAAGTCATGAAATCACGCTTGAAACACGAGAAAAGATGACATCATCATTACATCATTACTCCACAATCACTGCTCAATAGTGTTTTTATTCGCTTAGAAGCTTAGAAGCATCCCATCTGCTTAGGAGCATATTTCTTTTGCTTAGAAGCATCTCATCTACTTGGGAGCATATTATATTCGATTAAAGGTATCTCATCTGCTTAGGAGCATATTTTATTCGCTTAGAAGCATCTCATCTGCTTAGGAGCATATTTCATCCACTTAAAAGCATTTCATCGGGTTAGCAACATATTTCATCTGCTTATAAGCATTTCATTGCTTATAAGCATTTCATTGCTTAGAAGCACTCCATCTGCTTAGAAGCACTCCATCTGCTTAGAAGCACAATTCCATCTATTTAGTAGCACTTGCATTAATACCTAAGGAGGTTATGAAAGCATCTGAGGAGATCGCATAGCACATAAAAGATGACTCTGTCGACCAAAAAAATGATAGGCCTGAAGTCAAGAGACTAAATAGCACACTATCAGGTAAGTACCTCTTCTCAAAACCGTTTTTGCATCTTTGCATTTGCTCCACGTGTATTGACATTGGTACTAGAGTACTATACAACACACGTAAAGCAGGGGGCACTGTCATACATCAAATTTTGACTGTCCTCAAAAAAGGTCTAGTGATGAAAACATTTCTCTGAATATGACAAGTATATGTTCATTCGTACCACCTCTGAAGTGTGTCAAAAATGTGAAAAATCCCAAACCGAGCAAAATCAACCTCTAAATCACTAAGTTGCACCTTGATTTCATGAACTATGAATAATCGGAGTGGTAAATTGCTCGTTTCAAGAAAGCATTACCCAAAACGAGCAACTTATCATACCGGTATTTGACTCTTAAGACCAGAGTTCAACTTCGTGAATATCAGAAGTCGATTTTCACAAAACGGATGTCGAAAATGCATCCATAGGTCCTTAAAACTTTTAGAATTGACCCTAAAATAATGCACATAACCCTGAGAAGTAGCACGTGAGTGGATTTGTAGCGCGTGATCATGGACAAACATATTTTGCTCATGCGTGAAAATGGAAGCCGATTTGATAAAACGAACCTCAAAAATGCATCTGGAACGTCCAAAAACCCTGAGATAGCGCAATCGAAGCCCAGGAAGGCCGCATGATCATGCGGCTGAGTGCATGATCACACACAATTGCGCATGATCACGCACCTCAAGGCCATGATCACATATCCCAGGGCATGATCACACATTCCAAGGGCATGATCACGCGTCCCAGGCGCGTGATCACGGGCATTTTCACTATTTTTCACACTTTTTTGGGCATATTTCCCTATAAATAGGGGTCTTTACCTCCCATTTTGGTAAGGCAAGAGCCTAGGAGCGAAGGCTAGAGCCGAAAAGGAGAAGGCAAGAGCCTATGAAGCAAAAGCTAGAGCTTAGGAAATATTGGCAAGAGCCAAAAAGCACACGCATGCTGAAGCACTGTCAAATTCAAGGCTTAGAAGCCCCAATCCAATCCACTTTTTGACCAGCTTCTACATTTTTTGTGGGATTTTTATACTACTTTTAAACCAAACCCACCCTCATCTTTGTCAACGCATGCTTCAAAGGTATACGAATTTGCATTACACACATCATTTTCAACCTCTCAACGAGGAAAGCTTGAAAATTTCTCGAAGCTAAAGCTTCAAAAATGCAAAATAAGCTCAGTCAAATCTGAGGACCAAATAATCATTTTTGCATGTTTATTTTACTGTCTTGCATGATACTTTATTGTCGCCGCAGTTGAGAAATTATTGTGATCTGTGTGATGACACTAGCAATTTGGATGCTGATTGAATAATCTCTACTTGGTTTGCTCATAATTAACTGTCATTTTGCATCAATATGCATTCAATAAACACGAAAGCTCCTTATCTAAGCTAGAGCTTCGATATTATGGTCCAATGATGTAATCATCATTATCTGCTATTATCTTATCATTTAGAAATGCTTTGTAATAGTTCCTGTTAGTGCATAAACTACATACATCTATTTAATCATTCATGATGCATCAATCATCTTTATTGTGCCTATATGTTGTCCGAGTGGATGAATAGATGGGATTGCACATAGTTGTTATAACCTCTATTTTGCATGTGCATTCTAGATTAGGACTAGATTTACATTTTCGCACTTTTTCTCTTTCTTATGTATTAACTAGGAAAGCCTTATAAATAATTATGCTAAATTTCTCGTACTTTCCATTATTATTAACATGCTTGTATAAATGCATTTATATCAACTGTCATTATCGAAACTAGGGTGTTGCGGTAGCCATATATTGAGTATTAAAATGAGAAATAGTCAAAAAGTAGATGAGATCTCCCAGGCTCAGAATCTTGGCTGGGGACGATACTCGTTTAGTGACCTAATGTCGTCCCTTTCATCTTTTCCTGGTTTTCTAAAAACTGGGTGGTGACTCCAAAAACAAAAGCGTCTTGCACCCCCCCCCTGAGACCAAACATTTGTCCTTGTCCTGTAAACGGAACGGATGTCCCATTCGGCAACGTTGCCATGTCCCTCAGAATGTCCCATTCAAAATTAGCCTCAATCACTCACAAGTAGCAGTGGTGGAGAGGTGGCAACGGAGGTGGGGATAGAGAGGCGGTGGTGGTGGTTGGTGATAAAGAATTAATGGTGATGGTGGATGGTGAAGGAGAAGTAACAGTGATGTAAGAAAATGGTGAAAGGAAAAAATAATATAAAAATAAATAAATAAAAATTTTAAAAAATTTTGGATTATTAATATTTTATCATAGTGCGTGTTATACAAATGTCCATTTTAGACAAATTTGGATTTATTTGACCTTAAAATATAATTTTTGGGCTTAGTTGTTAAAACAAATTGACTTATGTGGTCCCATGTCACGAGTTTAGGGGCCTTTGTGTCTATTAGTCCAAAATTCTATCTTTAATTTTGTCTCTTGTTACCACTCATGATGAGTTTGTCACCACTCATGACAAGTCTGCAAACTAGATGAAATCAAAGTGTTGACTTTTCATTGCTTGACTTGTGTAGTTATAATAAATTTATCATAGCTTATGTCTAAACTTGAATATTACAAATTTAATTATCCTGAACATAAACACTCAAACACATAGATTAAATATTATTTTACTTAATTAATTGTGACCATCAAAAATAATTGTTTTACCCCTCAGGGTTCAACAATCTCCCCTTTTTTTATAATAATAAATAATTATGTAAAATTAGGCTAAACATTGGAAGAAAACATTGGAAGGGAATACTCCCCCATAAAATAAGCCTAAAATTATACTTGCAAAAATCAATATTTAGGTCCATTTTGCATATTTGATCAACAAGTCATAAATAAATGGAAACCATAAATAAATTATTGTCATGAACTCTACAATAATAGTTAGAAAATATCAGCATAATTGACAAGCATGTAATTCATAGCCACAGGTTGTTTAGCTCATAAACATCCATCAGCTAGGTGACTGTCATTATCAATGATCTAGTCAGTTATCGTTCATGATTATGAAATGATGATCATGACATAAAAATTGTGACCTATAGCAAGAATACTTATTCAGAAATAACACATTCATAGTCACAATCATGGCCAAAAAAATAACAATTACAACCTTTGGCTTTGAAATTTCACAAGACATGCATGATTCTAAAAAAAATCAACATAATAGCCAATATTAATAATTCAAAAATTATATAACATAGATAACCATACCAAGTCAAACACAAAAATAACAAACTTGGCAAAATCGTTATCCAAAAGTAATTCACAAAGTTAATAGTTCCAAATCAATATCCATAAATCACAATCACAAAATAGCTATTAACAGCAAACCAAAAAGAACCAAGATAGCTAAAACAGTCATAAAATATAGCTAATCCTTTCTCCCCACTATTACTATAAAAAATAACTAAGCATGGGGGGGACTTATTGTCTAAGGCAATAAGCAAAACAAAAATATGTCCTAAGAGATAAAGGCATCAACCAATTCAAGTTCTTATAAATATTTGAAAACCAAAAAGCATTAAACCCAAAAAAAATTATAGAATGATATGCATGATGCACAATCAGTGATGTGCATGAGGGGTAAGGAGATGGGCTTTCACATAGGCAACATCAGCAACAAGGGTCTCCATTTTATGATCCATGGTATTAACCCAAGACTCAATGACTATGAGGGAGGTCTGAATTACTTTAAATTTACTGTCTAGTTGAAGTTGGAGTTGGTTCAAGATGGATTGAAGTTAGTTGCTTAGTTCAGCTTCTTCATCAATATCAGGGGCTGCAATTCTAGGGCATTTTTTAGAGGTTAAAGGAGCTTAACTTTCGGCCATTTTTTAGAATTCTGGTGTGTCACTTGCACTCTAAATTATGTTCCCTGCCTTATTCACCTCTCTCCAATGGACAGTACCATTAACCATAGATTTTCAAACTATAAAATTATGAGCCCAGCTATCCAAATTAAGCTTGTCATTCTGGTGAAGATTGATGGAGAGGGAACATTTTTCATTGGGATTGAGGAGGTTCAGGTACCTGGTGATGATGGTAATATAGCCTCCAACCCGGATTTTCCCAAACTTGGCAGTGGTGATGCTAAGCATTTGATCATTAAAGATTTTTATTAAAAGAAGTTGCTTCCCTTTTTCACCGCACCACATAGCAAATAGTTCCAATTTTCTAACATTCTTATGGCTTTCGCCTCTAGCTAAAATAGAATGGGAAACAAAATCTATGCAAATACTTATGAACAAAGGAGTTAAAACTCAACCACTCAACAATTTTGGGCAGAACCAATGTTCCCTTGTCAACTCCTTATACACCTTATGTTCATCAAATAGAGGCTCATCCTTATACCCATAATAATCCTCTGCAAGGAACTTTAGGGCTTTGCCTAATTGAGCATTTATGAGGGTTTATTTTGAATCACATAACCTGAAGGAAAGAGTGGTATTTTTCTACTTGTAGGGTTGATAGAAATTCAAGGGTCAATAAAGCTGAGGTTGATTCATGAAGTTCAACAAATTCTCTCAAATTCATGTTGTGAAGTAAATTTCTTATTTCCTCTTTATACTCTAGCTCTCTCACATAGTCCCAATCCAACAAACGAGTGGAGAGAATTGGGCGAGATTTTAGAACATAGTATCTGTCTTTTATTTTCTAGTTCATAAAGAGGAGAGTACCAGGTTGAGTGGGCCCCATTTTTATACCACTTTTATCTTTGGACCAGTCCTTATTGGTTCTTATAGGGTTGCCATAGGGACAGTTGCAAGTCAAGTAGGGGGGACCGATTAAGGTGCTTTGCATTTTTTAATATCCAATTGATAAGAGGATGATGGGAGATGATGATTATGAAATGATGATGCTAATGATGTGGATTTAGGTTAAAATGAAAGAATATTTGAAAAAGAAAAGAAATTAGGTTAAAAAATAGAGAGGTGATAGTGATGGGGGGCGCTAGCAGGAAGGAGATGAAAAC
The DNA here is from genome assembly GCA_949671775.1 of Mallotus repandus. Lineage (NCBI taxonomy): Eukaryota > Viridiplantae > Streptophyta > Magnoliopsida > Malpighiales > Euphorbiaceae > Mallotus > Mallotus repandus. The sequence continues at coordinate 9,200 of CATIWM010185882.1, forward strand.
CCTAGTTGCCTTAAAGTGCTTTAAATACCTTAGCGCTAACCCTAGGCACGTCATAGGCGGTGAATGAAGTGTCATGACCATGAAAAAAAAAATTCACGACAGTTAAAATAAATTGGGATAAGGTTCCTTTAAGCCCCTCAAGTTTACCTCAAAGCTCATATAAGCCCTCTATTTTCTTTTAGGCTCAAATAAATTAGGGGTTGATTAAAAAGGATCATCTAAGCCCTTCTTAACAAATGGATTCTATCTCCATTAAATCAAGTGATGACATGGAAAATTTTGAAAGCAAATTAAACTTTACCAATATTGTTCAAAAAAAAATTAGACTTTACCAAATTGTTTCTTTTTTCCATTCTTCTCTAATCTCTATCAAACTTTTGCTCACCTTCACCATACCATCACCACCGTTACCACCCACAGCTCTATCAAATCTTTTCCTTGCTTTCTCTTTTCTCCATCAAATCACATCTTTGTATAACTCAGCTCTTCTGTCGACATTGCACAGCAACACAAGTATAAGCCAAGCTAAACAAATGGACTGAGATTATCGTCAACTGGCCGTCTTCATGTAGAGGACTTCCGAAATAAGATTCTAGCAATGGAGATTTTGTTATTAAGGGCTAATTAGCTACAAAATTATATTATTGATAATGGTGGTTATTTTATTGGTAGCATTGGTGCTAATTTAAGGGTGATGGTGTTTAGGTGTGTCAATGGTAGTGTTTGGTAAAGAAGATTGTGGTGGCTTAGGTTTGGGTTTGTGCTGACAATGGGTGCATTATTAATCTCATGTTTTTTATATCTCCAAAGATTAATAGATTAATCGCAAGATTTAAGTTCTTGGAAATTCGCTTAAATGGGTACTTGAAGGTGAGAAATAGTGATTTGCGAGATTATTGGCTTATTTGATGCAACAAAAAAATTCCAGAAAGTGTGAGTATAAAATTACAGAAGAGGTACAAAAGATATTATAAGAAGGGTACATTGACGAAGATATTCTTTTACTTCTTAAAGAGATTTTGAGATTGGAGTGTTTCTGGACACATCAGAGATTGCCCAACAGGATGATAATGTGTATGTATGTGTTTCAATTACTGGAAGCTAATATCAAGAAACATGAAAAAACATTGAAGGAGATAGAATCCAAGGTACGAGACTTTATAGAGCTATCTTCATATTATTTTGGAGAATGTTTATATATGAAGAAAAGTGATGAGTATGAACCAAAGAATTTGAAGATTGATGAATGCTGGTGTCGAATTGAGGAGTCAAAGAAGGAGAAGTGACAAAAATAGGACTGTTGAGTTAGTCTCAGTATATGCAATCTTTTTGGATGTGAGATTGGGTTAGAAAATTCAGTTGTTATTACTTATGTTTGATGCTACTTCCCTTTATTTTTTAGGTATAATGGGTGTTGGGTTGTGCCTAGCTCGTAATAACTGCTCTGTTAATCCTCTCTTCTTATGCAGCAAATAAGCTAGCAATTTCTTCTTTTGGTGCTATCCTAGTAATTATTAGGATCCTAAATGAAGACTATCCAGATGATGATATCCCCACAAGTTGCATTAGCATGCAAGCCAAGCTCGATGCTATTGTGACTCCCCACAAGCCAAGCCAAGCTTGGACCTCCTTCAACAAGAGGATTGATGGTGTGTTGAATTAAATTTAGGATGAAATAGTCTAGCTGATATTGGAGGGTTTTGTGAAAATGGAATGTCTTTAGATGAGACTCCAGTTTTATTTTCATTCAAAATGATTCATTTTCAAGACCACTTCCTAGAAAACTTTCAACATCAGTAGCAAAATCAACAAGATCCATTTCAAGACACTTCAACTCTATCCTTCGTCTCTTGTGCTCTTCCAGATTTAGTAACTTTTGTAGCAATGAAGCAAAAGAGAGCGACAATTTTGGCATAAAAAGAACTCTTATGTAAAATGACAGCGTATACTTTGGATTCACACAGTTTTATTGTGTTTTTGTTCTGAACTTCCATCACACCACAATTTCAATTTGCCCACTTCTTTGCTCAAAAAAAGAAAATGTTATTGAAGTCTCTCTCTTTACCTCTCCCTCTTTAAAATACAGTTAAAAGGTGACCAAAGCAGCTTTCTTTTTGGGTGCCTCAATTTTTCCTTTCCTATGTTCATTTGCGATGTCAGCAATTAGTTAATAGAGATGAATTTCATTTGTAACGAAGGGCTTATTTAACCCTTTTAATCAAACCCTAGGTTATTTGAGCCAAAAAAAATTAGGGGGCTTATTTGAGCTTTGAGATAAACATAAAGGGCTTAAATGAACGTTATCCCCAATAAATTTGATTATAACCGATGATATGATGAATTATGCTCATGATTAAGTAGTCATAATCAAAACTAATGATAAGGATAATGACAATGATCATGAAACTTTATGTCCAAAAACATCAATGCATCAAAAACTGATTGCATATGAATTATAACCAATGATGAATTTTTCATAATCATGAAAATTTACTCACTAAAAATATTTTTAAGTAAAAAACATGAATTTATTTGGACAAGAAAGGAACCTTCACTGCTAATAACAATATAATAAGAATGATGAATTAAATTTAGAATTTTAAGAAGAAAATTGAGCTTTGAACTTGGGTTGAGCCAATTTTTACCACAATAGGGACTAATTTAATATTGCACTATGATCAATCAAAGTTCAAGAACACATCAAATTAAGCACTCAAGGTTCAATCAATTTAGTATAATGCCACAAACAAACACATATCACAATGTATTACCATCCAACATGCAAATTTCTCTTTTGAAGAAATTCATTATTCCTTCATAAAGAGGTTTAATAAATATACTTGCAAGCTCATTTTTTGTATTTATAAATGCCAATACAACATCACCTTTTTGCACATGATCATGCAAGAAATGATGTCTGATGTCAATGTGTTTACTCCTAGAATATTGAATTAGATTCTTGGATAAATTTATTGCACTAGTGTTATAATATTTAATTGGAATGTGATTAAGAACCAATCCAAATTCCATGAGTTTTTGTTTAATCCATAAGACTTGTGCACAACAACAACCCACAGCAATATACTCCGCTTTGGCGGTAGACAATGCAACCGAATTTTATTTCTTACAAAACCAAGAAAAAAGAGAATTTCCTAGAAATTGAGAAGTACTTGAGGTATTTTTCCTATCTAGAATATTCCCTACATAGTCTGCGTCTGAATAGGAGACAAGATCAAATTATGCATTTCTAGGATACCAAAGTCCTAAGTGAGATGTGCCAACAAGATATTTTAAGATTCTTTTAACCACATTTAAATGAGAATCTTTAGGACAAGATTGAAAATGAGCACACATACATATGGCAAACATAATATCGGGCCTACTTATGGTAAGATAAAGTAGACTACCAATCATATCTCGATATTTCTTTTCATCAATACTCTTACCATTCTCATCTTTGTAAATCTTAATGGTGGTGCACATAGGAGTCTTACTCGCCTTTGCTCCATCCATTCCAAATCTCTTGAGCAAGTCCTTGGTGTACTTTGCTTGATTGATGAAGATTCCACTTATGCATTATTTTATTTACAATCCAAGAAAGAATTTAAGTTCTCCAATCATGCTCATTTCAAATTCGCTCTTCATGTACTTAGAGATCTCTTTATATAAAAGCTCATTAGTAGCACCAAATATAATATCATCCACATAAATTTGCACAATAAGAATGTCATCTTTATGTTTTTTGATGAAAAGTGTGGTGTCAACTTTGCCTTTGGAAAAATTATTTTTCAAAAGAAATGCACTCAATCTTTCATACTAAGCTCTAAGAGCTTGCTTTAAACCATATAAAGCTTTTGATAACCTAAAGACATAATTAGGAAAGTCACGTTGCTCAAAAGCCAAAGGTGTTCAACACAAACTTCTTCCTCAATTTCCATTCAAAAATGCACTCTTTACATCCTTTTGGAAAAGCTTAAAATTCATGTATGATGCATATACAAGTAACATCCTAATTGCTTCTAATCTAGCAACCGGAGCAAATGTTTCATCTTAATCTATACCCTCTTTTTGATTATAGCCTTTAGCCACTAACCTATCCTTATTCCTAGTAATTACACCTAGATCATAAAGTTTATTTTTAAAAACCCACTTGGTGCTAATTATAGGATAATTCTTAGATCTGGGGACTAAAGTCCACACTTTATTTCTCTTAAATTGTTTGAGTTCCTCTTGCACAGTAAGAACCCAACTTTTATCATTTAAGGCCTCATCAACATTCATTGGCTCAAATTAAGAGATAAAGGCAAGACTATTTAAATGTTTGAGAGAGTGTCTAGTAGTTACCCCTTTTGGTGGCTCACCAGTGATTAAGTCTGTTGGGTGGTCTTTCTTGAAGTGACATTCTTTAGGTAGGTCTTCATGAACAATTGAAGTTATAGGGGCCACTGGTTCCTCTACAACTTCTTCCTTTTGAGCATCCACCACATCTTAAGAACTCTTAATTGGAGGGAAAACATCTTGATTATTCTCCATTGCTCCTTGTTGGTGATTTAGTTCTTCAAGAACATCTACATCACCATCATCAACAACAACAACCTTTTTTGGCTCAAATGAATTAGTCTCATAAAAAATAATGTGTATAGACTATTCTACCCCTAGTGTTCTTTTATTAAAAACTCTATATGACTTACTAGAAGTTGTATAACCAAGGAAGATTCCTTCATCAGTTTTAGCAACAAATTTTCCAAGGTTATCCTTGGTATTCAATATGTAACACTTGCATCCAAACACCCTTAGATATAAAATCTTAAGTTTTCTTTCATTCTATGGCTCATAAGGAGTTTTATTTATAATTGGCCTAATAAAAACTCTATTTGAAATATAACAAGTGATGTTGATAGTTTTGGCCAAAAAGTATTTAAGCAAATTGTATTAATTGAGCATAGTTCTTGCCATCTCAGCCAAAACTCTATTTTTCCTCTCAATAACCCCATTTTGTTGAGGTGCTCTAGGAGAAGAAAAATTATGGGAAATTCCCGTTTCATTACAAAAGGATTTGAAGTAATCATTTTTAAATTCTTTTCCATGGCCACTCCTTAAAGTAGAAATTTTAAAACCTTTTTCATTTTGAATTCTTTTAGCAAGAATTTTAAAGGCTTCAAAACTTTTATCCTTATGAGCAAGAAAGAGTGCCCAAGTAAATCTAAAGTAGTCATCGACAATGATATATGCATAGTGCTTACCACCTAGCTTAGCAACTCTTTAAGGAACAAATAGATCCATGTGCAATAATTGAAGAGGTCTAGTAGAGGTTACCTTATTTTTGGCTTTAAATGAACTTTTAACTTGCTTACCCATTTGACATGCTCCACATATTTTGTCCTTTTGAAATTTCACTTTGGGTAGGCCAATGACATGATCACCTTCGCTTAGATCTCCAATAAGCTCCATGCTAGCATGACCAACTCTTATATGCCACATCCTAGTGTCATCCTTATAGCAACAAAACACTTAACATCTTGGTTAGTCAAAGAGCTTAAATCAATAGTATAAACATTTTTGACTCTTTCACCTTTGAAAATAACTTTGTTCTCGTCCATATGAGTTACAAAGCATTTCTTTCATTCAAAAGTCATTTTATTACCTTTATCATATAAATGACCAACACTAAGTAGGTTGTGCTTTAAACCATCAACCAAAAGGACATTTTCAATGTAAGTGGAGTTTTTCTTACCAACTCAACCAATGCCAACAATCTTACCCTTAGCACTATCACCAAATGTGACCTTGCCTCCTTTCTTCATTTCCAAATAAGTGAAGAGGTTGGCCTTCTCGGTCATGTACCTTGAACATCCACTATCTAAATACCACTTTTCTTCTCATGATGTGGATTCCAAGCACACCTACAAGGAAATAGTTCATCTCACTTTAGGTACCCAAATATATTTGGGTCCTTAGGGGTTAGGATTGAAAGATTCATCATTTGAGTAACCCAAATGAGTCTTTCTAATATAACATTTAGAATTCTTATGCCCCATCACACCACAATAATGGCATCTAAAACTTTGTGCATGCTCTTTCATTTTAAAACAATTAAAACCATGAGAATGAGCATGATTGTATTTCCTAGGCTTAGGTCCTCTTGAGTTATTAGCTCTAGATTTATTGGTCTTATTTCCATTAGACTTTTTAGGCCCATTGGTTTTAAGACTAGGTCTTTGATAAACTTTAGTAACTAGAGTACTAGGATTTACAATCTTTGAAAAGAACATTTTCAAAACCAATTCCACTTTTAGATTTCAAAGGAGTGGAAGTCATAAAGATTATACCATCAAGAATTTCTTTTCTTTTATTAAATCTAAAGATGGATTTTTTAATGTTACCATTTTAATTTCTAAAAACACATTTTGTTTAATAAGTTTTGCATTCTCATTAGCAACCTCAATTTTCTTAGAATTACTTTAATTCAATGAGTTGGTTAACTCTTTATTGGAGGATCTTGACTTCTCATGTTCTTCTTCTAGAGTTTTAACCATTTTGTTGAGTGAAATAACTCTAGATAGATATTTAACACATTTATGCATCAATTTTTCACAAGCAAGTAACATTTCATCATTGGATTCAAAGTTTAGAGTTACCTCATCCTTTGAAGGTTCCTCCAATGCCATGAAGCAAAGATTGGCAACTTCCTTATTGGTGTCATCATCACTAGATTCATTAGAATCATCTCAAGTTGGTTTAAGTGCTTGTTTCTTTTCCTTCTTGAACTTCTTATCTTTCTTTAAGGATTTCTTCAACTTTGGACATTCAAATTTAATATGACTCAATTTGTTGCATCCATAGTAAATAACTTGATCCTTGTTGCTTAAGTCTTGCTTCTTGAATCCTCTTCTCTTCTTTATAATGAGATTTCTAATTTTTCTTGAAATCATAGCATACTCATCATCATCTTCATTTGAGCCACTATCACTAGTGTCTCTACTTGCTTTAAAGAGTAATACTTTTATCCTTCTTGGTCTTCTCTTCTTCAACTACTTAAGTCATTTTGATTTTATGGGTGAGAAGCTTTCTGAGAAGTTCATCCGTAGGTAGAGTAGAAAGATCATTTGCTTCTTCAATTGAAGCAATCTTAGCTTTCCAAATCCTTTGAGGCAAAATCACAAGGATTTTATTGTTGACATCTTAATTTGAGAATTTATTCCTAAGTTTCCTCATAGCATTTAAGAGAGTGATAATTCTACCATACATCTCACCAATTTTCTTATTGGGCTTCATTTCAAACAACTCATAGTCTCTTCTAACCATTTGTAATTGTTTGTTCTTGAGTTGATTAGTACCTTCATGTTTGGTCTTTAGACATTCCCAAATTTCTTTGGCTGATCTTAAATGCTCTATTCCATTGTATTCTTCCCTATTTAAACCACAATAAAGGATGGTGATTGCCTTTCTATTTCTCAAGTTAGCTTTTAATTGCTCATCACTCCATTCCTTTTTAAGAATGGTCACCTCATTGTCTTTCTTTGTTGAAGGACTCCAACCTTCTTCAATAATATCTTATAAATTTACTCATTCACTATCCAAGAATACCTCCATTTTGTTTCTCCAATATGCATAATCGGTTCCATAAAAAAATGGAGGTCTTGTGTAGCTAGGACCATGAACATTGAGGGCAGCAACAACTTGACTTGTGTAGGCCATGATCTTTTCCCTAAGATGGTTAAATCTTTAAGAATGGAGACTAAAGCTCTGATACTAAAAGTAATTCTATAAGTGCTAAGAGAGGGGTGAATTGGCTTTTTAAACAATATGGGTAATTTTTATTTTACACCCAAGAGCAAACTAAAAATAGAGTGAGAGTTAAAATAAATGAAGAATTAGAGCAATAAAAAACACTAGGATTTATAGAGGTTCAGCCCTCAAAGCCTATGTCCTCTCCTCAACCACTTGTTAAGAATTTTAATCCACTATCAATATACTTCAAGGTGTAGATTAAGCACTTACAAGCTTGAAATAAGCCACCTAAGTGTTTTTCACAAGGTTCACACTCAAACCCAAGTGTTTTCCCAAGGCTAATACTCTAACCCAATGTTAAGAACAATCCTTTTAGCTTACAAGTATTTAAAACCTTAACCTAACTCACTCAATCTCACTATTAAGCTATTGAATGAAGGTAATAAACATGCACCAACCCACGCTCAAGAACACTATTGAGATAGAAGAAATTACAAGAATTAAAAATGAAGAATTTGGCTGGTTGAAAAATTAAATTCAAGATTGAATGCTCAAAGATTGCTCTAAATTTATTTGCTCAACTTGATTAATTATCTCCAACTCAAATCAGATTTGTATTTATACTCTAAAAAGAGTTGTTGGAGGTGCATTTAATGCAAATAGAGTTGTTTAAACCACCCAAAAAGAAGAACTCTGCAACTTTGTCATTGATCATGACCGAGTCATCACTAGTCTTGACAGTCGGGGTGCTAAGATAAAAATTTGAATTCGCACGCTTTCATGAGCTGTTATGCTTTTGTCGTTTATGATGATGAGATTTTAGAAACCAGTGGTGACCATCATTGCTCATGACACCTCTTTCACCACTCATGATGGGTGTGTCATGACTCCACTGCTCATGACACTGGTGGTGACACTGATCATGAAACCTTCGGGAATGTTTGGACTTTTGAAACTTGGAACTTCATAATTTTGCTCCAAAAATTTTTCTAATGAATGGAATTTGCTTATGATCATTTATAGTGAATATTCCCATAAGAGTTTACCAAATTTGAGTTCAGATTTTGACAAAAAAAAATCGATCTTTGATTTTGTTTGTTGTCACCACTCATCATGAGTCAATCACCACTCACAACAGGCCTGCAGACTAGATGAAATCAAAGTGTTGACTTTTTATCGCTTGACTTGTGTAGTTATACTAAATTTATCATAGCTTGTGTCTGAACTTGAATATTGTAAATTTAATTATCCTGAATATAAACACTTAAACACAAATTAAATATAATTTTACTTAATTAATTGTGACCATAAAAAATGATTATTTTACCCCTCAAGGTTCAATAGTTTATATAGCTAATAATCTAAACTATTTAAATAAAAAAACATATTAAACATGGTTAAATTTTTGTGTAACATAAATATTTATAAAACGTTTTAAGTTAATATTTATGTAAAAATATTGTAAGTTTAATTTTTCTCTAATTAAAACTGTAATTAAATTAGTGTTAAAATTAGATATTTTATATTTTTATCGAAATATGTAATTATCATTTGATAGTTTATTAATAATATATTTAATATAAATTATGTAAAAAAAATAGTTTGATAAGAAAATATATTTTGTAAATATTGTATTACAAATAGTGTAATATATATATATATATATATATATATACACATGTCGTATAATACATACAAATAAATGGGGCTCAGTTAACAAAAATTTTGATAGAATGATAAATAGTCTAATTATTAAAAATATGAAGGATGAAAAAGTATAAATTTTATATGTTAAGGACAAGAAGTTAGGGTAAAATAAGGAGGTTGATAGTAGGGTGAGCATGGAATGGGGAAATTCGAAAATTTAAAATCATTGGAACCATTCCAAATTTTGGAGATTTTAAAATAAAATCTTCAGTATTAGTACCAAATTTAAAAATTTTCATACTAGTATTAGTACCAATATTATTTTAGTAACTGACAAAATTTGTCACTACATCGTCACTATGTAGTGACGAATGTGGAATTTGTCACTAAGTGATGGATGATACTGTTCGTCACTAAATTGTGACGGATTTTTATTCTATCATCTATCTGTCACAAATTTAGTGATAAACAAGTCCATCCATCACTAAAGTATGACAGATTTCCTACGGATGGAATCTATCATAAAATTTGGAGGGAAATTTAATATGTGATAACAAAATGTGGGGAAGAAGATTGAAAATTGGAGACAAATGGAGTCCATCACAAATCTATCACAAAATTTAAAGAGCAAATTACATTTACCTCCCTCAGTTTTGACCTAATTTCAACTCTCCTCACTCTTGTTTGAAAATCAAATATTTACATTCCTCAGTTTTAGTTCCGTCAATACTTTAGTCCTTCCGTTAGCATCTTAATAAATAGGAAATTTTACTTTCTCTATTTTATATAAACTAAACATTTTACTCCCAATATTTTGTAAAAATTTACACTTTAATCCTTTTTATTTTAATAAAAAATTATTGTTCTTTAATTTTCAATTTATTTCAAATTTAAAATAATAATTTTTACTAAATTTTCAACAGTTACACAAGTTCTTATCAATTTAATTTTAATTAAAAAATTAAATTATAAATTTAATAATTCATTATTTTTATCAATTTTATTTTATATTTATTTTTATGTTTAGTTGCATTAATTTTACCTTTCTTTAAAGTAATTCATTTTATATATTACTTTAGTTTTAGATAATACTAATTTTAATTGGAGCAAAATTAATAAAAATAAGTAAAAAATTAATATAAAATAAATTTATGGATATTTATAGATTTATTAAAATTACAACTTGACTTTTGAGTTAGGGTGAATTTTATATAATTCAAAAAAATATATATATTGATGGAGATATGTGTACATGTCTAAAATTTAGTTAGTATTGAAATTTTAAATTTTAAATAATTAAAAAGTTGAAGGATTGTATTATTTTATTTTATTAGAAATTAGGGATTAAACTGTTTTATTTTTATAAATTGAGGGAGGTAAATGTATTTTGATATTAAAAAAATCTAACCGAAAAGTTTAATGGATGGGCTTAAATGTTGATGGAATTAAAATTGAGGAATATAAATTTTTTATCTTCAAACAAAAGGGAGGAGAGTTGGAATTAGGTTTAACCTCACGGAGATAAATGTAATTTTCTCAAATTTAAAATTATGTCCATCACAAAATTTTAGTTTTTTTTTAGTGACTACATAGTTTAAGACTTAATTTATAAGTTTTAAAAAAATCAATTACAACTAGAAAAATTAAATAATTAAATTATTTTTTCATAATATATTTTATATACAAATAACATTTATATACACACAAACCTTAAACCAATCAAAAATTACGAAGTTCAATACTATTAATTTAATTTTCAATTTATAAAAAAATTAAATAAATGTATTATTTTCTTATATATATATATATATATATATATATATATATTGAATGCAAAATGTTTGAGTTTAAAATTCAATTTACCAATATTATTTTAGTGACGTACAAAATTCATCATTATTTCATCACTAAATAGTGACGGATGCATAATCCTTCACTAAATAGTGACGGATGGTATTGTCCATTACTAAATTGTGACGGATTTGTGACAGATTTTTATTTCGTCACAAATTTAATGACAAACAAGTCCATCTGTCACTGAATTTCCACTAAACCATCACAAAACCGTCACTAAATTTGCCATCTTATTTTTCCAATTTCACCTGCTTTATTATTTTTCTCTATAAATCAAATTTAGTGACAAACAAGTCCATCCGTCACTAAATTTTCACTAAACCGTCACTAAATTTGTCATCTTCTTTTCCCAATTTCACCTGCTTTA
>CATIWM010185926.1:0-16131 GCA_949671775.1 Mallotus repandus
TGTGTCTATTTTTTTTTTTTTTTTTTTTTTTTTTTTTTTTTTTTTTTCTATGTGTTTAGGAGATGTAGTGGAGGTTAGGAGAGGAATGGCGGAGAGAAACGGAAGGAGAAAATTGTAAAAATTATGTAATTTTTATGTAAAATGCTCCTTAAAACATGCATGTTAATTAGGGAGTTCCTTTATTCTTTTTCTTCTGTTCAACAGTTTGGGAGTTTTGGCCTCGTAAGTTACATTATTTTGTGCATTTAACTTCTCAAGTATTAACGTTCTCTAATTTCAAACAGTTTCTAAAAAGAAGATATTTTTTTTAATTAAAACAGAGGTTATATAATTTAAACTTTAATGAATTATACGGATAGCTTTTTTTTTAAATTGAGAACAGAAAATTAAATTTTATCTTTAAAAAGTTACCACTTAATTATTGTTAAATATTTATTTATTTTTAATGCATCATATGTTAAATGAGTAACACATGTATTAAGTACTATTACAACTGAGTAATTAACTTGTAATAAATATTGTTAATGATTATATTTAGTTATAATATTTTTATTGTAAAGACGATTTTTTTTTTGAAAATAATGACGAGTTTTAGTAGGATTAAGATTTGATTTGACTCTCAAATTTTTTATAAAAATTTAATTTGGATCAAAATGACATTTTTTTTATTTCAGTCCTAAATTTACAATTAATATATCATTTAAACTTTTTTTTTTATAAAACTTGAAGCGTGAAATACATGTCCATTTAAAGGTGCATACATAATTAAAAATATTAAATTATTAGTATAATTAAATTTTTTTTAAGAGAAATATAATTAAGTTAAGTAATTGATTAATAATGGGAAAGAAAAACCCAGAAGAAGATTACCCATTCCTTTTCCCCTCTGAATCTCAAACCCTAGATAAATTAAGCTTTTTTTTTGGGGTTTAAACAGTTAGGTCGATGATAAAGCTCTCATTTTTTTTTTTATTTCTTCATGATTCTAATCCCGTAGTTTTTAATATTAGCTCCGATGAGGAGCCGGCGTCGTTTGAAGAGGTCATCGGTGACCGATATGGTTGCAGCGGCTGCGACGATAATGACCATGATTGTTTGATTGAGTTACTTGAAACAGAGAAACTACTATTGAAACTTCAATCCCTCTCTTCCCTTCCTCTCTCCCTTACTGCCAAACACAGTGTAAAGCTATTAGAAAATTGATCCCAAATTCTGGTGAGAAGCAGCGGCATTTCCTGAGGTTCGCGGACCAGCCTTATACAGAGTCAGAGTTTCGTGAGGTGGACAAACCTCATAAAGAAAAAGAAGAGACAAGTGAAAGTCTATGGAAACCAAATGAGATAAGTGCAAGGCTACTATCTTCAGGTTCGGGGTCTGGTGTTTTTGAAAGATAAAATGCTGATGCATGGTGTGATTTTCTAAGTCTTCTCAAGTGCTAAAATTGCGACAAAGACTAGACCACCAAACCTAGCAATGGTCTCTGCAGTGACATCAATTCTCACGTCTCTTGGAGCAGACCCACTAAGGAAAGAGCTTGTTAGAACTCCTGGTTGTTTTGTGAAGTGGTTGATAAACTGCCAGAATACAAATCTGGAGATGAAGTTGAATGGCTTTGGTTGCAAGAGGATGGATCCTTTTAAAGCCGATGGCAATGTCAACCATAACAAAGAGCAGATGCATTCTGAGCTCAATCTGTCATTTTGGTCTCAGTGCGAGCATCATTTACAACCTTTTTGTGGAGTTGAAATAGAACAAAAAAAAAACTCTCAATTCAAAGCAAAATGGAATCATCGCTGATGGATTATCATCTCTTGGTTAACAGGTTTAGCTGGATTATTGATGGATTTCCTGTGCTTTTTTAATTCTTCACACATGAAAAATTGAAGCAAAGGCTCTGGTTTTTGACAGAGAGTGGTGCGGGGTCATTGGATTTAAGGAGCATGAAAGTCAGGAAATTTGAATTTGAAGGATTGAATCATCGTTATAGACTCGCAATTTCTTGATTTTGGATTTTTCTGGGAGGTCGTTTTTAAGCTTATTTTGTTGTTTGTTGAATTCTTGATTTTGGTGGTGGCGGGTGGATATTAGAGGAAGCTGTTTCCAGTTAGTGTTGCAAACACGGCAGATTAGGAGGTGTTGTTAGTGTTTATTTTTCAAGTGTGAAGGAAGTGAAATACGGGGTACCGACGAGGTCGGAGTTGTAGCTGTGGTGGTGGTGGTGGTGGTTCGGCACCAATCAACAGCCCTATTGGCTTGCCTAGTGACATAACAAAAATGATATTGATCCTCATCTCGTGTAAGAGCCAAATGCACAGTTACGATGGCCTGAAATTCCCAAGGGCAGTTGCCGCTTGGATCATTAATTGCAGCGATGAGTGACAGAGCATCCGATTCAAAGAAGACTCGGGAAAATCCTCTGTGCTTGGTGAGAGAGACGGCAGCCAAGAGTGCAAAGCCTTCAGCAACTGCAACAGACGAGGTTGTTTGTGAAAACCAGCAGCTAGAACATATTTTGTACTAAGTTTTATTTATAAAAGACATGTGTTAAGAAAAAATGAAGCTATTCAATTATTTAACTATTTTTTAATTTTTGTTTAGTGTTTAATTAGAATGTGTGCTAAGGCACCTTGAGTTGTGAGAAAATTAGGTTTAAATGACCTATTTTGGACAAGTACTGAATTCAATTGTCGATAAAAGTCATTTGGACCAAATTAAACTTCTTCAAAAAGTTTGAGGACCAAATCAAATTTTATTCCATTTTAATATATTGCAAATATTCATTTAATTCCTTATATTATATCATATTATAATATATTTTTGGCAAAATGGCTAAATTGAACCCTAATGTTTCACCTTAATTGCACATTGGACCCTCTCAAGTTTTTTTTTTCAATGTGGAACTTCAACTTTATAAATTAAGACATATTGGACCTTTATTGAGTACAATTAAGTCTTGTAATTTTTTTTTTGTCCAATTAAGTCCTATAGATTAATAAAGAATTAATTTTAAGGGTTACTAACAAACAAAATTGATAAATATTTTTTAAAAAATCTATATAACATAATTATAAGGTTTTAAAAGTTTTTAAACCCATAAAACATATTTTTTTAATTTTTTCTTGAATTTAAAAAACTTTACAATTAAGTGATATATATTTCAAATAAATGACCAATTTTATTCATTAATCTAAATAGTGAATTGATAATTAACACAAAAATTTAATTTTAATGGTTGACCAAAAAAATTTAAAATTGTATTAATTAGTTTAAAATTTTAAACCCACACAATAATTTTTAAACCGACACAATAATTGATAAATAAATTTGTTTTTATTCAATTGTTAAAATTAAATTTTTTAGTCCCATTACATTTTTTTCCCTAAAACTATAGTCATTTTGAACCTATAAAGATAGTCTTTTCTTTTCCTACAGTTTAAGACTATACTCTAAGCTAACTTTTTAATTTTTGGGTGTTGAAAAAAATTACTAGTTAATTAACAAATTTATACTATGACAATTTAATTAACATATCACATTGCTTATATTAATTTTTGGAACTAAAAAAATTTAATTTTAACAATTGAATAAAAAAATTTATTTATTACTTATTGCATAGGTTTAAAATTTTAAACTAATTAATAAAATTTAAAAAAATTTTAGTCAACTATTAAAATTAAATTTTTGAGTTAATTATCAATTTTCTACTTATATTAATGAATAAAATTTGTCATTTATTTGAAATATATATCACCTTATTGTAAAGTTTTTTAAATTCAAGAAAAATTAAAAAATATTTTCTCGGTTTCAAAACTTTTAAAACTTTATAATTATGTTATATAGATATTTTAAAAAATATTTATCAATTTTTTTTGTTAGCAACCCTTAAAATTAATTTTTTTATTAATCTATAGGACTTAATTGTATTAAAAAAAAGTTACAAGACTTAATTGTACTCAATAAAAGTTCAATATGTCTTAATTTATAAAGTTAAAATTACACATTGAAAAAAAAAACTTAAGAAGGTCCAATATATAATTAGGGCAAAGTGTTAGGGTTCAATTTAGCCCTTTTGTCAATAATTTTTTATCCTAACCGCTTATATTTTAAAAAGCTACTAGATCATTTAAAAAAAAAAAAAAGTCACTAGAGTTTGATTAATCTTATTAGACCCCAATAAAAATTTTAACCTTTTTTTGAATAATAATAACAACAGTTTTGAAAAACCAAAACTAACTTAAAGATAGTTTTTTTCGTTATGGTTGTCTTGGTCTTGACTGGGGACAGTAGTAATTAATGGTCCTGATACCAAATACAATAAGCTTAATAACATAACAATTCTGACGAATTTCCTGAGCCAGATGACATTGGGGACATTACTGACAAGAGTTCTCATGTATACAGTCAGGACCTCAATAAACTAAACATAACTATGCCAATTAATCTTTGGAGTCTTCTCAACCACTTTGTTGCTTAATTATATTTATATTTGTAGTTTGTGTTTGATACCAGCAAGATGCTAATCTTTTTGTCATTTTCGACCATTGAACAACGGCATTTTCCTGGCAAAGCATATTTTTCTCCATCACAAACCCAACAATCCACTCATTAATATCCTTCAACCCTTCAAAACTAACCTCATCCCAAAAATAGCCAAAATGTCTAACAACTTCCTCTTCTTCATCTTTAGCTTTTGTCTTCTTTACATAGCCTACACCATCCCTAAACAACAGTATCAAGAACCAAAACAAACTAATCTTGTAGTTTATGTTCATGACTACTTCACAGGCCATGACGCGTCAGCAATTACAGTCGCCGGAAAAGGTGGGCCCAGCTCCCATATCTTACAGTTTGGGACAGTTGCAGTTGTTGATGATCTAATCACTGAAGGGCCCTCAGTTGAGTCCAGGGAGATTGGTAGAGCCCAAGGGACTTACGTCAACTCTCAGCTTGATGGGAAAGGCTTGTATATGGTTTTTTCTCTTATTTTTACTGATGGAGAGTACAAAGGAAGCACATTGGAGATTCAAGGATCTGATATTTTTTCATTGAAGGAAAGGGAATTTGGGATTGTTTCTGGTACTGGTTTCTTTAGATTTGTTAAGGGTTATGGTACCATGGAAACTCATTTCATGGATATACCTAATTTGAGAGGTATTATCAAACTTAATGTTACTGTCAAGCATTATTAATAAAAGCTGCTTTTTTTTTTTTCTTCTACTTATGCCTGTAACAAAAAGAAGGAAAATGCTGGATGTCGTTACTCACGACGTGCACAATGACGTGGTATGATCCCAGATTTGAATTCAAAATTTTCAGCCCAATTTATAATGATAAGAAAATCAACAATTTGGACCAAGTAGCACTCATTGAAAGCCTTGCGTAAAAGTTGAAGCCCAATACACCCAAGATTATAAAAAGATCTTTTTCACAGACCGCGAAAATCTGTTGAAAGCTCAACATTTTTTTAAACGGATAAGTATCTGCTTCCATGTTTTGTGAATAGGAATGGCATTGTGCTTCTCCGCCATTTATGCTTCTATTTCACCTCAACTTCAAGGTTTTATCTCTTGCTTCCTGTTATTATATTGCTGTTTCTATTTTTATTTTATAAGATATATCTGCTGTTCTTCCTGTTTCAGTTAGAGTAAATGACAGAAAAAATGGAGGTCTTGAAAATGTCAAAAACCTTGTGAGAAAGATTAAGGTTCCTTTAATTGTATCTTCTCCTCAAGAATCACTTCAGAAGGGCAACTGGATCAAGCTTATTTGTGGTGCAAGCTTTGAGGTATATATCAATAAAATCAAGAACCCAATTAAACCCTTTTAGAGAAAAAAAGAAATCAAAGATTTTCTCAAACTTTTCTCTTGCACTCTACAGGATGCTGTTGATATCAGGAATCTTTCTTTGGTTTACACTCTAGCTGGAGGTGAGCAATCTTTTGTTTATATTGATAAGTATGTGAGTGTAGTACAAGGGGGGTTTTAGGCGATGAATGACCAGGTTTCTTTGCAGTTGATTGCATTGATTGTGCTGCTGATGAATCGGTGGTGAGTGCTGTAAATGAAGGAATTGAAGCTGCTAGACAGATTTTGCACATTCGAAGGCCTTGGGTAATGATTAGTGTTAATGATGATGAAGATCTTCACTTTCGCAAAGCAGGTGAAGTTTTTCCTTTTTAATTCCTATGTTTTGACAAGTTTTTAGTTCAAATTCTCCTGTAATTTGATTTTGCAGCTAATGGTCAAGAAATTTTTCTAGAATTTCAAGTTATCATGCTGATTGATGAACTAAAATGGGAATCTTGATGCTTATCTATTTATCTCGGAATGCTTAAGAAATCATCATTTGATTTTTGTGAAGTGTTTAAAGAAGGTCATATCAGTAAGTTTTAGGATCTGCTTAAGCTGACTCTAGTGTTTTACTGAGCAGAATTTGATCCAGAGGACTGTCCATTAGACTGTTCAAGACCTTGTGAGAACGTTTGTCCTGCAAATGCAATATCCTTAGAAGAAGTAAAATCGACATCAGAATTTTCCTATGGTACAGATATGCTAAATGCGCTGAAGGTCTTTAGAGGATTTGCTTTATGAGGTTTATGATAATTTTCTTGTAGCATTGTCATTGATTTAGCACTTATATGTTGTTATGGGCATTGATCTGCAGGGTGGAGTCATAACTGAACGATGTTATGGCTGTGGCCGTTGCTTTCCTGTATGCCCCTATGACAAAATAAGTGAGCCAACACTTAGTCTTGAAGCACCTTAGATACCGTATGTTCATGATTATTTATAACCATATTTTCAATGTAAACCAACTTGTTCATGCTGATCTATAGGAGCGATCACATATGTAAGAGATGCTACTGCTACTGCTGAACTTCTTAAAAGAAATGATGTTGATGCTATAGAGATACATACAAGTGGAAGGTACGGTTGCTTAACCGATAAAAGGCACACAGAGTTTACACTAAAATGGATACTTAGAGCTTCTTAATATGGAAACGCCTATTTTTGTAGGCAGATGGCTCCCTTCAAGGAACTTTGGGATGATTTGGGAGCCTCACTTGGGTACCTGAAACTAGTGGCAGTGAGTACAATTGCTAATTGAACTCTACTTTTTTCAAAAGGGCTAAGTGTGGTAACATGTCTCGTTTTATAGTCATCTACTAGACCAGGTGCAATCTCTATTGAGTTTCTGAATGACTAGCATTAACATTTTGTGCCCACAGGTTAGCTTGCCTTATTCTGGAGATTCAACTATTTCTTCAATGAACACAATGTACTCTATCATGGAACCTCAGCTAAATTGTCTCAATTTATGGCAGGTTTCCCTCTTGTCACTTCCAAATTCCAATCTGTTGAATTTGTTTCAAATGTTATCATCTCAAACCAATTTCGTTTTCTTAAAAATTAATGTTTTTTCATGAACTGTAGTTGGATGGCCGCCCAATGAGTGGAGATATTGGCCGAGGCGCAACAAGGGAATCAATTGCATTTGCTGTTCGTTTAGCTGCTGCTAAAGATAAACCTCATGGTTTGTTTAGTAACTCACTATGTGCTGATATTTTTGGTGATTTTGAGCTGTTCTTCCAGCTGAGGATATTTTTCTGCTGGCAGGTTTCTTCCAATTGGCAGGGGGCACAAATGCTCACACGGTTGATGGATTAAAAAGGGAGGGGCTTTTTCAGACATCATTAGTTACTGGTAATGTCATCACCGTTTCTTGTGTCTCTTCATGCTATTATCTTTTCTTTTTTTTTTGACATTTCTCCCTGCAGAGAACTTGAAAGATAACAAATCAATGGCCTCATCATCTAATAATGCCATAATTGGTGGGATAGCTTATGGTGGGTATGCACGTAAGGTTAGTATTTAGTAGTAATTATGCTTTCCCCTGGTATATGAATGCTGAGCTATTGACTCCTCCATTCTTGGAATATGTGTAAAATATTTATACTATAATTCCATGACTGCAGATTGTTGGAAGAGTCTTAAGATCCATGCAATGTCAAGACAAGGTCGCTTGTATTGAGGATCATTCAGAGCATCTTTTAGAGGCAGTTAAAGAAGCCCTTGGTTTGGTTGCAACAGTCAAAAGTTATGATCTCCTCCTGAAGTAAATTGCTGATGCAGCCTGGATCATTCTGCTCACACGTATGGTTTGAAAGGCCCATTTGGTTGGTATTTTCAATTACAGTGTTCCTGGAGGATTGAAGGGTGCTGACACTCGATCACCATATAGATCTTATCTGTAATTGACACCTTGTACTACCCTTTGCTATATTCCAAAAAATCACAGCAATTGTTGTTGTTATATTGGAATTATGCCGGTACTAATTTGTAAAATTAATTTTTTTCCTCATCTAGAAGGGATGGTTATTTTCTATTGTGCAATTAATTTTACAGTCCTTCTATTTTAAGTTGACGACAGTAGAACTTGAACTCTACAACTTATGATGCTCTTATAGAGGATTTACCACTTAACTACACTTTCACTAGCTACTTCCCATTATTTGACACGATAGAAGATTTGTAAATTAGGATCAATTTACAAATGGATTTTGAGCTGTATATGGTTCTTTAACCTTGACCAAACTAATTTGGTGCTTGCCCGTTCAGTGTCAACCCAATGTGATTGGTCATTTGTTGTCTTCCTTTTTAACTTCTATGGCAGATTGGACTTTATGAATTCTGATGGAGAACCACTTAATATTTTATTGAACTACTTGCTTGTTTTTTCAAGTAAAATCCCAATTTGCTTACCATTTATTGAACTAAACATGGTTGATTAGACTGAAAATGTACACTAATTTCATGTCATCATGACCATTTTTCTTTGGATGTCACAATTCCTCCAATATTATTCTGCTGACTACTGTGAATCGTCCAAAATTTGAGCCTTGGTCAACTTGTAGAAGACATTAAAATATATATGTATATATCCTCTATTTGCATGGTAATCTAAAAGCCAAGTTGAGATTGACCAAAAAAATAAAAGCAGCTTTAGTAGAGTTTTGTACAATTCAATATTCCACCATAAAACACCAAGAAGAGCAAAACCCATTTCACAAATTTTCAAACTACAATATTTTATGCTTTGGTAAGTTTGAAATTTTCTTATTAAACTTTAAAATAAATTCCAACTTCCAACATTAAGATTTGAAGCTAGAGGTTGGGTAGATATTTTCACACTCAATTCATCTCCAATTATTTATTTATATTCACAAATTAATTTTTTTTTGAAATTAAATCATAAATTTAAAATTACACATTAAATATACACCATAAATAATTAACCTGTTTCATTGAAATAGATCTCAAAATATATCCAATAATTACAAAATTTATCAAAATAAATGAAATTTTCTAAGTAAATAGTGAAATTCACTCTGCCAAAAAATTTAATAAGGAATATATATTTTTCAATTAATAACTTGAAAATATTAATGATTTTTATTTTTATGTTTTCAATTCTTTTATCATTTTTTGTAACATAAAAATTTAAGCATATATTTAAGACTCAATATATATTTGGGCATTTAAAAATAATTATCTCATTTAAATTACTAAAAATTTTAACATGGAATAAACATAAAAAAAAAAAATCCCTACTGAGGTTTTGTTGAGACTGATGTGGTTTCTACCAAACTCTCTATCTATAGCACAAATCCACTACTAATTAAAAACTTTACCTTGACTTTATCCGTCTAGAATTGCATTTTTTTTTTATCAAATATAAGAAAATAATTTGAGTTTTTCTATCCACCAATATTTAATGATATATATTATTTTTATTGAAATTATTAATTCGTCAAAAAAAAATTACTTTCATTTTACAGATCTCGGCATATTCAGTCTCCAATGCATATAAAAAACAGTATGCTATTTAATAATTGTTAAGCTACGTATGGCATGTCTATAAGACCAATTTTTATGGATTTTGTTTGGCATTTTTTAAGCGGTATTTTACATGTTTTATGCACTACTTAGCACTTAATTAGTGCATATTGCACATGTTTAGTCAATGATGAGGGCTGTTTATGATGTATAAAGAAAGGTACGTAGAAGTAGAAGTGTGAAACAATTAAATAAACATGATACATTTAGCGTATGAAATTGGATGAATGTTTTAATTTGATCAAAGAAAACTTCAAGTTAGTGAATTCGAAAAAAAAAAAAACAAATGAAACGATGTCTTTGTCATGTCTCTCTCAGTGCTTAATCTGAGATATAAACTTCATACATTATTATGCTTACCTGGTCTTTGTACACATTGTTATGTGGACTAATTAAGAGATTAATGTTATGTTTAGTCAACCAACAATTGATGGAATCAACTAAAAGTGAGCTATTATCGCTTAAAGCCTTAAATGGTATGCATACCGAACTCAAGTCATAATATATACAATCATATTAAATTGGTTGTTGGAAAATTTTTATCACCATGATCTTTATTTATTTATTTATTTATTTATTTATTTTTTGCATATTTTCTATTTATATTTCACCATTAGCTTATTAGATTAATTTTTGATGACGGATTAATCATTGAAATAACCTATGAACTTACAATTTTATTGTGTTTCTTATTTTAAATGCGTTATCATGTTTTGTCATGAATTAATCAATTCAAACTTGCTATATGTAATCCTACCTTCATGCTGAGCCAAAATAGTAGTATAAAGGGTAAAGAAGATTATTATAGTTTTTTTAAATAAAAAAATTATATGATTTAAGTTTTGATGGACTGTATAATATAGGGCAGCTCCATCTTTTTAAATCAATGATAATATAAATCAAATCTTATATCTTAATATGTCATTAAAAAGCAATTACTAATTAACTGCTCCTTCTTATGGTTAAAAAAAAATTAATTACTTCTTCTTCGCTGACTTATTATAATTTCTTTAATTAAAGGTATTTTATTTTGTTTTTATTATGGACTTGTGCCATGAACTAACTAGCAATTAAAAAAGTGGTAGGTAGGTAAGCCACTCCTTAGTTCTTTCTCCTGTGGTCATTAGCTGTTAATCCAAAATACCCTTCCACTCCAAGAAAACCACCAAATGGGATATCCACACTTTTTTTTTTTTTAACAAAGTCTGTTAGTAGTTAGTAGTTAGTAGTTAGTAGTTAGATTAGCGGGGAGGGGAGAAATGTGAACAAAGTGGGATATCCACACTTTCACATCATATAAACTTATGATACTTGTCACTCTGTAAAGTATATATAAAAGATTAATTTTATTATATATTATTTATTTTCATATATTATCCAATCTCTTTATACATAAATAAAAAATAAATATTTTTTTTATCCACGAGATGTCATGAATGGATCCAAATTATAAGAGATACCTTTAAACTTGTACTACATTCAGATTAGTCTTCACTCACATTGAGTCAGCCCACTAAGAAATAAAATATTGGTCATCAATGTACTTCATATATAAATAAAAAATAAATATTTTTATTTATTTATACTGTAACTTTTTTTTTCAATGAAAAATTATAATATACTTTTATTTTCTATTTAAATATAAAATTTTTTCCTTATGTTATATTATTAACTTAGCAAATTGTCGCAGTTAAGTGTTATAGTTAGAAAAATTAAATTAAGAATCGTTAAAATCAGCTGATATGAAGTTATTTTTGTTAAACTATATTTGAAGTTCAAATTATGATATATACAATTAAATCATATTATTATTGAAAAACCTTTATTATTATTATAATTTTGTTCTACTTAAATTGAATTAGTTAAGTCCAATACTAAATAAAGAATTAAAAGCACATGAACATAGAATTTAATTCCTTAAAAAAAAAACATAGAATTTAATTAAATGTTAATTTGAATTCCAAAATCCCTTACCTTATATAATGTGATGATGTGAGTTCAAAAAAAAACTATAATGTGATGATGCCAGAATATAATTATGGAGCAAATATAGTTATAAAAATTGTTTTCACGACTGGTCCAATAAATACATGCCATGACAGCTAGCTCTAATACTAATTGCAATTCATTGGTGACAAGACAACTACAATGTCTTTGATGGCAACTTCTTAACCCCTCATCTCATGCTTCAACTCGTCACGAACTATGTTTACCAAATTGTTTAATTTCTGCAAATAAATAAAGAATTTACCCAAAGATATTGCCTAATTTTCCCAAATATTCTGATTTATGGTGCAATGAAGTTGACCTTTTTTTTTCTTGTTTCAACCCGTATTTTATCCTTTATATAATATATAAATCACATTAAATTAGTTGTTAAAAGTTTTCACTACTTTTATAATTTTATTTGAATCGTATTAAATTAATTAATTTTAATGAACTTTAAATACCGATTAGATAAAAAAAAAAGTAAAAATATATTTTAAATAAAATGAAAATTTTTCTTTTTTTATTATATTATAGGAGTCTATTCGGATGAGCCATTTTTAATTTACGGATCAATTGAAATTATATTTCCTGTTGAGTGATTTAAAGAATAATTCTTTACGTTGGTTTGATATATTAATAGATTTTTGAAATGTTTCTCAGGATTTATAAAAAATTGGAGTAATTATCTTGAATCAATTTTTTAAATATATTCAGCATGTGATTTTTTTTTTCTTGATTCATAAATTTATTTAGTGTAAATGAGTACTGCATTAATCAATGGTTTAAATTTGATAAGCTTCATTATTTATAAAAAAATTTAGTTTATTAAATGAAAAATTAAATTCATCCGAAAATATACAATTATATTTCTTATATAACAGCTCCTTAATTATTATTTTTTTTTGTAAACCACGAAGATCATATGTTGTGTTTAATTATTATTATGTATGCATGCAAGCAACTAAGCATTCCATCCATAGGTAACACCTTACTTCATAACAAAAATAAATTCAATAAAATAAAGTTGTAGAACGATACATGCATTGACTAAGATCTTGGCTAGCATGTGTAGAAATCTTTACAAATCCTGAAATGTCTCAGGATTGCAGGGTCCTCACTGAAATATTTTATCTCCATAAAAAAAATATATATTTGATACTCTATATCATTATTAATACCCAAAAATATGAGTCCAAGCACTTAAAATTCACAAGGAATTTAGTTGTTTAAATTCATAAAAAAAAAAAAAAAGGTCAACCAAATAGTGAAGAATTAGTCTAAAAAGGATAAAAATTGAATAAGAAAAGAATTCAAAATCTAAATAGGTATGTATTTTATGTGTCTAAATATACCTTAAATATTTTTAATTTCATATATATAAATATACATAAATCTAATTTAACTATTGATGTGCTTGTAGAAAGGATTTTAACGAATGAGTTATCTATTTTAGCATATTAAAAGAAAAAAAATTCCATGCGTCGCATAATATGCCAAAAATAATTAAATGGGGCATTATTAATTGGGGAATGAATTCATCACGATAATTTTTAAAAATATTATATGTATCATTATATCATTTATAATCTTAAATATATTACTATCAATACAAATCACAAATCAGAATTCATATAAAAAATATATAGTATAAGACCTTAATTTTGAAGTACATTAATCAATTGAGTTGTACCTCATTGGCAATAAAATATAAAAGAAAAAATAATTAAATCTATCCTAAATTATAAGTCAATTATTAATTTCATCATAATTTTTAAGTTATATTAATTTGCTCCTCTGACTTTTTAAGTTGTTCCAAATCTATTCAAACGATATTGAGCTTGTACCAGAGCTGATGTGACATAAGAGTAGATGACATGAAAAAAAAAAAATTAAAAACTTAATCAATTTTATCCTCAGCTATAGAACAATTATCAAACTAATCTTAATTTGACAAAAACTTTTCACACTTTAAAATTATTTTTAAAAATAAAATATTTTTTTAAATAAATTTGACAAATGATTTTTGCACTTTAAAATCACTTTTAAGAACAAAATATTTTTTTCTAAATGATTTCAAAATAATGGAATCATTTTTTGTACCCAAAAAATTTTAAAAATTAAATCAACATATTGGATTTTAAAAATATCGAGGCTCTAATAATAAAAAAATAAAAGATTAGGAGTTTAATTGTATTAAAATAAACTTCAAAGGGATAATTAAATTTTGAAAATAATTTAAGAATTTTTTATACTTTTTTCGTACCACAAATCAAGTTTTAAAAAATATTAAATCAAACGTTTGATTAATATAAATATAAAAATATAAAATTATAAAATATTAAAAAGTTTAAATATAAAAATATAAAATTATAAATATAAAATATTAATCAAACGTCTGATTTAAAAATGTTTAAAATTTGATTTGTGGTGCGGTAAAAGGTATAAAAAATTATAAATTATTTTCAAAATTTAATTATATCCTTAAAGTTTATTTTGATACAATTAAACTCTTAATTTTTTATTTTTTATTATTAGAACCTGGATATTTTTGAAATCTAATAAATTTATTTAATTTTTAAAATTTTTTGAGCACTGAAAGAGCCTTAGAGGGGGTGAATAGGACTACCGAAAAAAAAATCAAAACTTAAAAATAAATAGACAAAAATTGAAAGAATGTTGATAATGAAGAATGATGAACACAATTATTTAAGGAGTTCGAATTCTCAACAATCATACGTCTCCACCTAACTTATCCCCAAATTATGATTTTTAATCACCTACTATCTTATTCACAAGATTGAGTATACATAAGAGTTTAAGACTCACTCTTACAACCTTACAAACAAGAGTTTCAAGACTCACTCTAAAACCAATTCCCAAATGTTTTAATGGCTAAACACTTAAACCAATTCCATTTAGAAATATACCTCACTTCCCTTTTCATCTATCCCAAGAATTAGATGAAAATGAAGTCCTATTTCTATCACACAACCAACTCTCACAAGAGTTATACAACAAAAAATGAATATTTGAGAGTTTGAGAGCTTTGATGAATGTTAAGATAGAAAATTGTAATAAACAAGTGTCTTAACTTCAATTGAGCCCAAGTAGGTGTTTATATAGATAAACACTCAAAAATATAGTTGTTGAAGATGTCAAACATGTTTACAACGTCTCTTTTTCAAATTAAAAAATATGATAGTTGGGATGTGACCATAGCAGCAAAGCTTCAGTCGCAGTCTACTGTTCACTTTGGCTTTCTGTCACCATAGCAACTCTTGCTTCAGTCGCAGCCTACAGTTCACTTTGGCTTTCTGTCACCATAGCAACTCTTGCTTCAGTCACAGCCTATTGTTCATCTCACAATTCAAAAATGTGTCTGTTAGGTTGTCACCATAAAAGCAAAGCTCAAGTCGTAGGTTACTATTCATCTAAGTTTTTTGTCACTATAGAAGTTTTGCTTTAGTCACAGGTTACTATTTATTTCAACTTTCTGTCACTATAGAAGCTTTGCTTCAATTGCAGGTTACTATTCATTTCAGCTTTCTGTCACTATAAGTCGCAGGTTGCTATTCATCTCAGCTTACTATTCACTGAATTTTTATTTGACTTCCATTTAAGTCCTAACTTATACACACTTTAAATAAACATATTAAATGCTACAAATTTAAGTTTGTTAAGATCAAAATTAAGATTGATTATTGCTAAGGTCAACAATCTCCCCGTTTTTTATTTTGACAAACTTATTTTGAGTTTGAGAAGGATAATATAAAGTGAAGTGTGTAATAATTTGAATTAATTTTACTCCCCCTAAAATTTATATGCATATCATTAAAAATAATAACTATAAGGAGTAAGAAATTCAAATAAATAAAAATTAATGAGAAATATATATTTCTTTATTTCTCCCATTGTTTGGCATGATAAGAAATATAAATTTTAAAATTTATCTCCTTTTGTTAAATAACAATATTAAATACTTGACAAAAATATTTAAGAAACATAAACATGATAGAAGACAAATTATTTAAGAAACATAAACATGGTAGAAGACTAATTATTTAAGAAACAACATAAAATATAACATGAAGGACATAAAAACATAGCCAAACATGACAAATGTGTTAAAAACATAAAAACATGATTAAATAAATGTTAGGTAATATGAAAGGAAATCATTTCAGACATATTAAAAAAAACTTAAATATCACATGATCATGTAGGGCTTAGTTCTAAAGGAAACAA
>CATIWM010185977.1:0-11815 GCA_949671775.1 Mallotus repandus
TAAGAAAAATATAAAATTATTTTTTAATTTGTCTCCTTTCTTATTTAGGAAAATACTAAATAAATATATTTTTCAAGTTGGAAATGCGTTTTCTGGTAGAAAATGTGTTTTCTAATTTTTCATATCTATAGAAACGGCCCCGAAGCGTTTCTGAGGAATTTTCTGAAGTTTCCGATTCATAAAAATTTCGGAAATGCGGAAACATCTACTAGGAGAAGTTTTCGTGCATCATAGTTCATACATCTGTGCATCATAGTTCATACATCTGTGCATCATAGTTCATACATGTTACTTTTATTCACTTTTTTGTGGCAGAAATAAGTGAATTCAAGAAAGAGAAAGTCTGCATATTGTGCTATTTTTTTATGCATTTCAGGTATAATTATTATTGGAGAGATAGGAGGGACAGCAGAAGAAGATGCCGCTGCATTAATAAAGGTAATTATTATTGATTTATTGTGAATCAAGTAGAGCAGAGTTCTTAATGATTGAATGTATTGTTCAGAGTGGCAATATATTGGGCTAGTATGTATTTGCTCTGATTCAGAAATCATCTCTTTTTCATTTGATGCAAATGGATTTTTTTTTCCAATTAATGACTATTTTCTTTTGGTGATTGTCCAAATTTGATTTTTATAAGCCCCAATGTGTTTAATGTTCTATAATGTACATAAAATCAAGTCAATGAGATTTGGGTTTGTAGAAAATTACATTTTAAAGGCTACCATAATTTATGTTAGAGTTTAAATTCAACTTGAACATGAAATTGTCTTTTTGGACTTCCATATGAATTTGATCTTGAACTTAGTTAAAGAACTTGTGGATTTAGATTCTCAAGTCCTAGGGGAGATGTAACTAGAATTGCATAGGTTGATATTACTACATTCTAGTTCTGTACCAATGGTATATATTTGTTCATATGCAAGTTATATGGTTCTGTTCTATTAGATTATCTAATAACTCTTAATATATAAATGATTCAGTTTTATTTGGTGAATATATCTAATTATATAAATCTAATTGTCTGTAATTTGAGCAGATAAACAATGACAAAAATTGAACTATGAAACCAGCTCTGCACTGAAAATTAGGAAAGGGGCTAAACTCCTTTCTACCAGGATACCAATATATCAATGTTTGAAATAGCTTGAAAACTGAAGAAGACACCCGATTCCATCCAAAATGTGATGAAAAGAAAATAATTTAACATTATCCATATTTAGGGTTGACCTTGAAGATTTGTCTAGATATCTTATCTTCATTTTATGTATGATATTAGTAAATGGCTTGCTCAAATATCTATTTTTCTACTGCTTTTTTTTTTTTTTTCATTTGTTGGTACTTTCTGGATGTGTTAATCTGAGTTGAGAATTGAAAGGGGAAAGCTTTGCTGATTAATATTGCTCTTTAGTTTTGTCGCCTTTTCCTTCTTTGCTACTGTTAATTATGTCATGATTTCCTTGGTAAGGTGAAAGATAATATTTGATGAAAAATGTTAGGAAACTGTAAAGTGTGAGATATTGTTGATTTATATCTTATATCTTTGTGTTGTACGTGCTCAAACTGGTTCCATGATTTAACAGGAAAGTGGGACTGACAAACCTATTGTTGCTTTTATTGCTGGACTGACTGCTCCTCCTGGCCGTCGTATGGGGCATGCTGGAGGTATCACTTTTAGTATGCAATTTACTTAGTTTTGTGTAAAAAATTTTAATACGCTGTATTATTCCTGTGAAATCATTACACATTTGCATCAGTGCCTATTGAAGAGTTAATTAATTATGGCATGCGTCATAGGAGATAACTACCAGCAATTTTTTTAATTGTATAAAGAAAATCCCCTTATTCTTTTCATTCTTTTTCTGTTTGTGGCCTTTAGTAAAGATAATCTTTAGTGATCCATATTGTAAAATCTTATAATGCTGTTAGGCTGCCAGTTCACTTTCAAAAGCCTATAGTGTGACATGGACGTCTTAAGACTGTAATGTGGTTGCCAGCCCCATTAGTATGGCTTTTTGCTTTTTTTTTTTTTTTGAAAACGATTGCTTGAATATTTATAAACATGGTTTCAGGTTTGTCAAAAGTATACTATAGGCTTTTTAACCTTTTGTTAGAATGCAATGTGTATTACTACTGAACCATTTTGCTAAGTGCAGCTCATTTCAAACCTTGATCCTTACCTAGTTAGAGTTGGTTATGCTCGTCCTTTTTACCCTTTTTTGCTTGGTTTGAGATTCATTTTCAGTTATTTCCACTGCCAATTATATTAAATCCATATTGTTTAGGGAGCTCAGTAAAATAAGTTGAAGGAATTAAGAAAGTTAAGACAATGGTCTAGAGAGATGCCATAGATGGTTTATTCAGGATGTTTCAGAATATGTTTACACTTTCGAGTCTTTTTTATGTGTTGATTTAAATAACAGTTAGGCTGCTTTGGTTTATTACAATTTCATACTCTAAGATTTTTTTTAATCTCCTGCTTTGATGGGTGAGAATTTGATATGTCTTTAGGAGTCTTTACTTTTATTTTAGAAGCCTTCACTTGTTGGTTTTGATTTTTTAATTCCTTCTAATTTTCAGTAGGAGTCCAAATCTAAAGAGAATTAGGACTTAAGTAGCACGGAAATGGAAATGTGAAAATAGATATAGCAAAACAACATTTTTTAAAATATAAAATGGTAGAAACGTGTAAATATTGAAAATATAACAATATATAGATAAGTATAAATTTTATATATGAATTTTAAAATATTTAGTCCTCTGTCACAATCTCACATTGAAAAGAAGTGGGGGAGATCTTGGCCTTATAAACGTGGGCGCTGCACACCCCAATAGGTTAGCTTTTTGGGGAGAGGGTAATGGCCCCATGACAAGTGGTAATAGAGCCGACCCTACTCTTCTCCAATGTGGGGCCCTCATGAGAGATACCAAGATCGAGGTAGGTTTATACCGAGTGGGTCCCTCTCCTCTCTTGGGCAAGGAGCCGGTGCAATGAGGGCATTGCACAATCGGGTGGGGTAGAATATCACAATCCCACATTGAAAAGAAGTGGGGGAGATGTTGGCCTTATAAACGTGGGTGCTGCACACCCCAATAGGTTAGCCTTTTGGGGACAGGGTAATGGCCCCATGAGACCTCGTTATCAATTAATGGTTGAATTGCAAATTAGTAGTCCTTTTTGAATTTGAATTCTTTTGTACTTGTGAAAAAGCTGAAGATACATGTTTCCAAGCTGTTATCAGATTTTCATAAACAGCCCTGAAACATTTATGGGGCATTTTTTGAAGTTTCTGAAATAGGGGAATGCCTACTGGTTGAAGTTTTTGTGCATTCTGGATTAGGACTACTACTTCCCCCCCCCCACAAAAAAAAAAAAATGACTACTACTGGGATTTATTCAGTTTTCAGTGAAGTCAACAATATAAAAGTTTCTAGCAATTATGCTATTTCAGATTTTGTGATGCAATTCAACCAAGGGTATGATGCCAAAGGGAACCTTTGGTGTGATTCCTGTGCATATTTTCTTTCTTTGTTTTCTCTATATTTACATCTGATAGCCTGCATTTAACTACAAATTTCATCCTCTCAACCCTCTCTTTTATCTTCCAAATTCAACCTTTAAATTTTAGTTTTTATTTTCATAGCTTGCCAACCTGATTCTGTATTTAAGATTCCAATCTACCTTTAGCTGTCCTATATCATTGCTCAATTGCTTCTCTCTCATTCTCAGTGGCTGTCACTTTTATGTTCCTCTAGATTCACTCATTTCTTACTCAATTTTTTTTCTTTCTTCAGATCTTTTTTAGCATTTTTGTCCCTAGCATGCTCACTTGCGGACAATTTTGTTTTTCACTAGTCTTAACTGATATTGAGAGATCCATATTTCTCTTTCTATTTGTATTAAGCTTAGTGCCCAAAGGGATTATTTTGTGAAACTTCTACTCCATCTGAATTAACCCTTCTCCTGCTACTCTACCTAGCATTGCTATATTGTGAAGATAGTTAATTTTGGTTGTACTTATATTGGAACTCTTAACTCTAAGGTGTTCCTCTAGTTCCTCTAGTGATCTAGATTCTGGTTAACTTCAGGTCAGATTTTTTGTTGAAATTATGCCATCAACAAAAATGCATCTTGCATATGTTCACCTGTTCATTTGTCAGAGATTAGATCTTCTTTTGAAAAACATAAAACATAAAAGAATTGATAGGCCTTTCCATTTAGATTACATATTTATGTTCTTGTCTTTCAAACACTTCCTAAATCTTTTATTTTGGGATTGATAGGCTCTTCCATTTAGATTTTATATTCAGTTATGTTTTTGCCTTATAAAAACTTCCTAAATCTTGTATTTCTTTCTCCCATTTGGATATCAAGGTCTGAGATGTTTGTGATGTTGCTACCATTGTCAAAGTAACTCCTTTTGCTGTACTGTTTTGCGCATGAATATGCTTATTTATGTCTGTATGTGCACATGTAGACGTGCATGATGCAGGACAACCTAATATTACATAAAATCTATGATAATCTTTGATTTATAAAGGTCAAATCTCTAGAAACGAAACAAAAATTCCTAATTAATCAATCTCCTGTCATATCAAAACTGATTTTTTTTTTTCGATGATTAGTAATGCTAAATTTTGTTCACAAAACTAACTATAAAGCTACAATCTTATATGTGGGTGGCATGGATCTAATGGTTGCTGTCCTAGGTGAGAAGTCTACTGGTATTGCTAATATTCAAGAATTTTTGAAATTTCAATATTTGATCAACTTTTTCCTCAAACATCTTTAATGTCTACTTGAAAATAATTATGCTGTAATATTGCAAGCACCCAGGTGGTCTTGTCCGCCTTTTATCACTTCCCTTTAAATAACAAATTAAGGCAAAAACTTGGGTGAGCATTATTTGGTTAAAAACTGAATCACTAAAAATAAAGTAAAAGTGATTTCAGTCACTTTATTCCATTAGTATTGCAAATTTGTTTTGTTTGATGTTGATTTGGAAAATTTATATTTTATCCGAGGTCTGAAATTTGGTAGATAGATAGAGCAAATAAACCTCTTTTGTTTGACGCTGAGGGCACATTCTTATCTGTATAATTTAGTCTTCAGTTTTTTATTTTTTTATTATTTTTTTTTATTTTTCATAAAATAAATGTGAAACGCATCCATGTTTTTGTTTGCTTTTGGCATGCTTTGTACAAAAATATTTGCAGAGCAAAAACCACAAATATGGAGGTGACAGATACTGCTATTTTTATTTTTATTTCTTAATTTTTGCCGTGCCTTGTTTTTCCTCATTCTCTTAATTTTCTCATCATCGTCGATCTTGTGAGATCATTCTCATCTTCTCTTGTCTCTTTATCTTCCATATTTTGTCATCCCTTTCTATTTTCTATGTCTTCATCCATCTCCATTTCAAAATTCTCCAATCACTTTTAATTGGTACTGGAAGGGAAAAATCATGTGGGGACTGGCAGCAATAGGTGAACTATCGATCCCAGCCTGGGACAGGCATCTCCAATCATGGCCCTAGAGAATATGTATTGCATCTGAGAGTTACAGAAAAAAAAGATCACCACATAAAGGTTGGACTGTTGGAGGAGTTGAAACTTCTCTGCTCAGATCTGTGGAATGTGGATTCACACAATTTATTCATGTCCAATATGTGAGATTTTCTTAGAGTTTGATAATGAAATTTCTGTAATTTTACTACTTTGTGGGCTAATGTAAATGGGTTTCAACTTTTAAAGAAATTGTAATGAGATCTCTTAGGTCATTGGTTAGTATCTTGGGGATTCTTATAGGTAATAGATCTTTCAAATTGATGAACTCGTTTTGGGAGTTTTTATCTAATTGTCTCTCAAATTTGCAAATGTTGGATCTGAGTTTGAAAATCTTGAGTTCTGTGTTGATTAAATGCTTAATATATGAAGCAATTGATTCTTCTTTCATGTTTCGGTATGAAAATTGATTTGAGAGTTTTGTTTGGTTTAGCAGAATGGATCTC
This sequence comes from Mallotus repandus, assembly GCA_949671775.1. Taxonomy (NCBI): domain Eukaryota; kingdom Viridiplantae; phylum Streptophyta; class Magnoliopsida; order Malpighiales; family Euphorbiaceae; genus Mallotus; species Mallotus repandus. The sequence goes on from CATIWM010185977.1 coordinate 6,012, forward strand.
TTGTTGAAATGTGGGGAAACTTTAAATCCTTCTCTTTGGGGAAAAAGTGATTTTGAGACAACAAAAAATAGAGAAGTTAAGAAATGATTTTTTGTGAAAAAGAAGAAATTAGCAACGATACCAAGCAGGACCAAAATTCATATTCTTTTTTTTTTTAAAAAAACCATCGTTCTTTTAATCCTTGTGTGATCATCCTTAATATCTTATTTGCTTATTTCTCAAGTTTCAAGATCCTTTTTAGATACATTATCTTCTGGTGTCCATTCTTTTGTAGTCTTTGATGACTTGGTCACAGAACTGAAATAGCTTATGTTGGTTTTTTAGTTTAATTTGGTTCTTAATGAATTTCAGTTCAGTTTGGCTTAGTCTAGGAATTGGGTTAAAAAGCCGTATTAATCAACAGAGCTGGTGTTTGCTATCTCATAAAGAAGATAGGGTCTAAAGAATGAATCCACCTCATCTCTACCTCAACTGCAAATCCTCTCTGTAGTAACATTCAAATTGGGTTTAGAGGATTGCAACATCAAAACAGTGATATGTTCTGGAGAATTTTAAGGCTGAATCAGTCTGTAGTACCAATTATAAATGCCAGAAGGATTACTACCAGTTTGACTGAGGGTGTGTATATCTTTTATTAGGGAAAGAGTTATAGCCATTGAAGCTAAAGCGGAACTTTTATTAAAAAAGAGTAGCGGAACTTTCTTTAAGAGGTGGTATAATGATGGATGTATCAGAACTAAGCATATGTATTCTAAAGTTGAAAACTAGAGCAATGGTCTCCATGTAAATGAGGGAACTCTTATATGAAGACCTCTAAGTTAATAAGATATGGAGATTCCTAATTATAAAAGTTTTACATGTTTGAATCGGTATTCTTATGAATTCAAATGGTTGATTTACTTTTGTACATATGGGTATTGTAATGGTATGGACCTCTAATGTTATTGTTAATGAGATACTGATTGTGCTAGCATTTAAATGAACTAGTTTGGGTGATTTGGTCTTCTGGCTTTCGTTAGGAGTCTCAAGTCAATAGTCACAGTTTTATGTTTCCCAGAGCTAGAATTTATTCTTTTAGCATTTTGGATTTTGTAAAAAACTTCAAATCTTATCTTATTTTAATAGATTGATAAATATCTGAGAATTTGCAGCTTTGATATATATATCTTTTTTGGGGGTAAGGTTCTGGTGCCTATGTTTATCTTCTAGTTGGCCAATCTTCCTTATTTTCCTTCTATGGTTCTATCTGTGTGAACTTTACTACAAAATAAATCCCTAATAAACTTAACACCTGAACTAGACACTAGCATCAATTATGTCACGGAAATTGAAAATTTATAAGGTTGCCCGACACTTTTGCTAATGAGATGAGGCCAGATGCCTTTACATACCAGACTGGTTCAGTTTGTTGATGCTTGTGTATACTCTTGTGGTCACGTAAGATTCTCATGAGTGTAAACTGCACTAGCAGTCTTCTTGCAATGTAGAGAGAAGGCTATTGTCATTCTCCCCAAAGCTTGCAATGCAGGAAGCCTTGTGGAGTGAGATCTATTTTCCTTTTTTTTTTTTAATGATTTTTGAAAAGTTTATCCCCATTTGTGCTTGCTTTTATGTGCTGTATGCAGCTAATATATACCTGAATAGTGACTTATTGTGCACATTAAGATGCCATCCCAAGAAGACACAGAGAGAAACTAAATGTGATCGAACGTTTTAGGATGATAAATGATCCTGCATGGAGAGTTAAATATGATGAAACCTTGTAGATAGGTAAATGTTGTTGAATGCATTGAAGTTTTCAGTTATTCCCATCTTGGGCTACCAAGGTTGGGTCAAGGCTTGTCTGGCAAAATAACAACCCAAAACTAGTTAAGTCTAATTTTCCGCTGTTATAATTAGAAAAGGCTGGATTTCATTGACCTGAGAACCCATCCTGTGAATTGACTGTAGACGTTGAAATGCATAAATTTTTAGGTTGCTCTGTAATGCAAGTCCACTGTATCTTTCTTACCGCTAAATCAAATCAATAATTAGAAAAAGTTCAAGACTTCATTGGGCCATGGAAATGCAAACTATTAGCCTTTTATGAGCATAGTCGTGCTAAAAAATGAGAGGTTCAATAATTGCCTTTTTCCCCTATATTGTTTTCAAATGAGGAGTTTCGTTTGTAGACTGTTTTCTTGTGGATTAGGATTGACCCGTTAGTGAATATACAAGAACTTTGTTTCTTTGTCAGCATTTAATTTGGAAGTAACCGGTGCTTGTATGAACATTGTGGTTCAATTCACCCATGCATGATTACATGGCATATTGTTATTTACTTTGTGATATTTCAACATGATATTCCTTGTCGTCTCTGCTGTGCAGCTATTGTCTCGGGTGGGAAGGGTACAGCTCAAGATAAAATCAAGACCCTAAGGGAGGCTGGAGTCACAGTGGTTGAATCTCCCGCAAAAATTGGAGCTGCAATGCTTGATGTGTTTAAGCAAAGGGGCCTGGCAAGTTAGGTTAACGCTGTTAAATCATTAATGATAGCATAATTGAATGATTGTGCTCGCTTTTTCCTTACAGTTGATTAAATTTTACAAGAGTTTGGGATTTTCCCTGCATCCTTGGTTTTTTCTTTTTGGCCAAACATTGTAATAAATTAGTTTTTCTTCTCTTTACCTATGCATCTCTCATTTTCCAGGAAAGATGCATTATCATTTTTTTTTATTCGCTTTCAGAAGGACCATTGCTTGAAAAGCTGTAATGCTTCTGTATTTGGTGGTTATGTACCTAGTTGAGCTTTTTCAAGACTTCAGACAAGTTGCGGTAGATATTCTTCCCATTCTTTTCCCTTTCTATATTCCTCCCCTTATAATTTACCTTGCGAGTTCCCATTCTTAGCCTTTGCAGTATTGCCTGGTTTTTGTGTTTTCTCTTGTTTTATGTTTGGAGTCTCATGAACAGGAGAAGGTCATGATTTGTATCCGACCCCTGTCCCGGTCTTGACAAGTTTTACTTTTAGGATTTATTGCTATATACTCCCTGAGTTTAGGCATATTAAAGTAGTCCATCTCTGCGTGTCCCTGCCCTTTTCAACAGGGGGTTGAATTTGACTCTATGGTTGGCGTTGGATGGTTATGTTGTTTTAATAAGATTTTTTAAGTAAAAATTACACTACATTGAAACTTTCTTTAAAAAAATTATAATTATATCTTGTCAAATAGAATTAGTTTTAATGATTCACCAAAGAAAAATTATGTAACTGATAAAAAATTGATAGAAAATGGCTTCAATGTGTGTGTCTGTCTATATATATATATATATATATATATATAAATGTCGGACAATCAAAATTATAAAAAAAATTTAACTTATTATTATATAAAAATTAGATGATTTCATCTTTTACCAATAAAAGTAAAATTAAATTTATTGAAATATAATTTTATTTTGATATATAATTTTAATTTGATAGAAAGTCGATTTTCTATTTTAATTAGGTTAATTTTTATTTTATCTCTCATAAAAATTACATTAATTAAAATATAATTCCAAATTAATTTAAAGTATATTTTCTATTTTAATTAGGTTAAATTCTATTTTATCTCTAATAAAATAAAATTAATTAAATTGTAATTCTAATTTAATTGAAAAAGTATATTTTCTTTTCTAATTAGGTTAATTTCTATTTTAACTCTAATAAAAATGAAATTAATTAACATATAATTCAATTTAATTGAAAGTTTGTTTCTCATTTTAATTATGTTAATTTCTATTTTATCTCTAACAAAATTAAATTTATTAAAATTTTTAGTGATAATTTTGTTAAAAAAATATATTTTTCTATTTTAATTAGGTCTACTTATATTTTATCTAATATAAATCAAATTAGATAACATAATTTTATAAGCATTATTATATTAAATTTAATAACTAAATAATTAAAATCAAAATTAATAAATTTTGAGAAAATAGGAAAAGTCTATAATTTGTTTTAAAAGTAGATATTTTATAAATTAAAAATCTATGTATATATTAAATCATGAGTCATAACATTATTAAGCCAAAAATTTGACAAGTGTCCACCTTCATATTTGAGCATTCATTTAAAAAGCTAATATGTTAAGCTATTAAAAATTTTAATTTTTTTATTAAAAATAAAACATTTTTAATAGTTACTTAGTTTTATTTTTTAACTAAAACACTATTATACATATTTTAATACTACTCAAATTCTAAAATTATGTATATACTACGTATTTTTCTACCTTAAATTACTCAAAATATTTTTTCTAATTCATTAAAAAATTATCGTAATTAATTAATAATAATAATAATATTATTATTATTATTTTGATGTAGGGGAGGGGGGATTCGAACCCTTCCCTAAAAGTGCCATGGCCCGTGGTTGAATTAATATTATTTTTTAACTAAAACACTATTATACATACTTCAATATTAATTTAATAATTTTTTATTTAAAAAAAACTAATTTAATAATTCTAAAAACAAATCTTATTATAACTAAAAAATTATGGCAACAAAAATTAAAGAAAATAAATTAATATAATTTATTTTATTTTTAATTTATTTAGTTATTATTGCATTCAAATTATTTATATCATTTTATTTCACAGTCTGTAACACCCTACACACTTAGTATTAATACACTTAAGCATCCTTTAGTCACATGTTATTATTATACACATATTTATACTTATCCGTATACGCATACAAATATTTACATTAACTAATGGGCATATGTATGCTACAAGGAGAGAGAGAGTCTGAATTCGGCCGACAACCTATGCTCCATGCTCTAACTACCATGTTATATGCTTCAAAATAGTCACACTTCAGACTTCTCTATCTGGAAAAATAATTGCGATTTGGTGAGTCGCGACTCAATAAATATAAACATCAATTAAATTCTAAAGGCTAAAACAAACATTTCAAACATCTCATAAAATAAATACAAAATTCAAATATTACATATGCATATGCTTTTGTCCCTTTTATTTGATGTGACCTTGCAAGACAATACTGCATCCGGGTTCAATTGAAACAAATGACAAGTGACAATTGATTTTGCTGGCCAGCATATAACAAGTGAATCAAGTGATATCCTTTGATCATTAATATTTTCCAAGTGATTTGCAAGTATTGGTGAAGCTGGTCACAACATCCTCTTATGTCCATATGCAAATGATCAAGTGCAATTGTATAGCAAGTAATTACCACAATCATAAATTTATCTATTGTCATATATCCACATAGCACAAATTTCACATTTATAATCATATAATCATACAATTGCACATTAGAATCCAATTGATGTATATACTCACCTCCTTAGATAAAAAACACTCTATGGACAATTTGTGTCACCCTCTCGAGCTTCAGCAATATTTCGAGATCCTAAAATATGACATATATTTAATTAAAAATATATCTACAATGAATGTTTGTATTTAGTTTACAATCAAGATATGTTCTGTATATAATTCGGATTTGTTCTTTATATGTGTAAGCCTAACATTTATGCATATTTATTTCTTGATAGGCAGCTTGACCTTACTAGGCCCGAGGGTGAAGAACTCTCACCACACAACTCAAAATTACCTGATTAAATTTTTATACAAAACTAGACATATAGAGCTATAACATATCCAAAAATTAGCTCAATATATACTCTGTACAATAAATGGTGAATTTTTGAAGTCATATATGTGTACTGCACAGGAACAGTTTGAGCAGGTCTAACTCAATTTAGAATTTCTCAAGTTATACAAGTTTAATTGAAAAACAAGTTCTCA
>CATIWM010185986.1:0-25720 GCA_949671775.1 Mallotus repandus
GAACCCGAATTTTGTATTTTATAAACCCTAACTTATTTCAACAAAAATATTAAAATTACTTACCAAATAAACATCTATGGCCTTTGAAGATGAAGATTAGACTCTGAAAATGATTCTAGACCTTCACTTTTACTTGGTAATTGAGCTCTCTTTTATATATATATATATATATATATGTAGATGATGATAATGAAGAAGAAGGAGGAGAAGGAGAAAGAAGATAAGGATAATCTTCCTTCCTTCCCTCCTTTAAAGACAAGTCTAAACTCTTCTTTCCTTTTTTTTTAATAATAATAATAATGATAGTCATGACAACAACAAAACCAATTTAAGCCTTTTTATTTTTGTCATTAACCAATTTAAGCCCTTAACTTTTTAATTCTTGTTATGGACTTAATATCACACGTATTACATCTATTTCTCATGACTATATGATATGTATGTTATGCAAATAAATGAAAATGTATTATGTGGGCGTTACACCTGCACATGCACGATTTCTTTTTTATCCACATTTCCTTTACAAGAGCTTCGGATAATTTATTAGTTTATTAATTGAAATTAAATTAAATTAATTTAAAATATAACTTTATTTTAGATAATACTAATTTTATAAAATTAAGTAACATAATGAATATAAAATAAATTTATGAATATTTATCGACTCATTAAAATTATAACTTGACTTTTGTGTTAGTGTGTTTTTTGTATAATTAAAAATATATACATTGATAGAGATATGTGTACATGTCTAAAATTTAGTTAGTATTAAAATTTTAAATTTTAAATAATTTAAAAAATTGAAAGACTAAATTATTTATTTTATTAGAACTTAGGAATTAAACTGTTTTATTTTTATAAATAGAGGGAGCTAAATGTATTTTGATATAAAAAACCTAACAGAAAAGTTAATGGAGGGACTTAAATGTTGATGAAATTAAAATTGAGAAATGTAAATGTTTGATTTTTAAACAAAAGGGAGACGAGTATAAATTAGGTAAAAACTATAAATATAATTTGCTCTAAAGAAAATAGTATTTTTCAAAAAATTATAATTTTAATTATGATTTGCAATTAAATAATAGAAAATAATTTTCTGAAAATAAAATATTTTTTAAATATAATTCATAAAAAGAAAAAAATAAAATGACACATAACATCTATTTCCATAGAAAAAAAAAAACACAAAAACTACATAGAAAAGATCAACGGCTAAAATTGCAAGATAAAAAAAAAAAATTAGGGTTAAGCAGTGGTCGTCTTCCTGCTGACATCTACTATAAAAGCCTAGCCTTCGGCAGCATACCCGCTGCGGTGCCGCCCGTGCTGCCCATTGTTTTTTATCACCACCATTACTGCTGAGGCCTCTATTTTCCGGCCAGCATATCGTCTATCAAAAAAAAAAAAGGAAAAAAAGCGTAGAAAACCACCAAAAAAAGCACAACACCCCTCCAAAAAAAAAAAGAAAAGAAAAAAGCAGCTGCTTTGCTTGGTCCTTAATTTCCCATTTTTTATCAACATTTGTTGAAAGGGTTCTCTGCTTTTTGGGTTTCCTTTTCTGGGTTTTTTTTTCGTTTGAAGCAATGGCTCAGGTTCAAGTGCAACCACAGTCTCCGGTGTCTGCTCCTCCACTGCAGTCACATGGGGTGGCAAGTAATGGAGTGAGCCAGGGCCAGTTTGTATCGACCTCATTGTATGTTGGGGATCTTGAACACAATGTGGATGAGACTCAGCTTTATGATTTGTTTAACCAGCTGGGTCAGGTTGTGTCCATCAGGGTTTGCAAGGATTTGACTAGTAAAAGGTCACTTGGTTATGGTTATGTCAACTATAGCAATGTCCATGATGGTTAGTCTTCTTAATGTCCTGCTAAAGTTCTTATCTTTATGTGCATGTTTTTTTCCAACACTTCAACACTCTCGAATTATGAAGAACGTAATTATAATGTAAAATTTCCACTAGGGCAAGATGCAGTTTTGTTATGGCAAAAAAATACTTTACAGATTGAGTTTAGCACTAAACTGTATAGATTGATATTATGCTTAAATTTAGGTGGCATGAACGTTTCTAAACCTATGCTTTTGTCCAGGATAGACAATGGCATTAGTGCATTGTACAATTTGTTGATTGCAGTTTGGTTCTATTTGTTTAAATTCGTATTGCGTATGATGTATTTAGCCGTGTGAAGTTATCTTGTGTGTAATTGTTCACTGTTTCATTCGTACTCAAATTCTTTTCATGTGTTTCAAAAATTCATTTTTACTGGCTGCATTTTGTTATTTCTTATAAATGTTGAGTTTGCTGTTTGTTTGTGAACTTCTGCATTACTGGGCATTGTTGCTGTAAGTATACTTGTAATTCTTCCTGATGTTGAGTCTGCTGTTTGTTTGTGAACTTCTGCATTATTGGGCATTGTTGCTGTAAGTAAACTTGTAATTCTTCCTGATGGCAGCGGCACAGGCATTGGATGTACTGAATTTCACACCTCTCAACGGCAAACCGATTAGGATTATGTATTCTCATAGGGATCCTACGATTCGTAAAAGTGGTGCAGGAAACATTTATATCAAGGTACTAGGATTCTGAAAATTATATGCTGTGCATGCTTTATATCTTTACTGTTGGCATTCTATATATTATTCTAATATTTGGCTTCTTTATTGTTTTTCATTGCAGAATCTGGACAAGGCAATTGACAACAAAGCTCTGCATGACACATTTTCTTCATTTGGAAATATTTTATCTTGCAAAGTAGTTACTAATTCTTTGGGTCAGTCTTTAGGATATGGTTTTGTGCAATTCGATAATGAGGAATCTGCTAAAAATGCAATTGACAAGCTGAATGGCATGTTACTGAATGACAAACAAGTTTTTGTTGGTCCTTTCCTTCGCAAACAGGAAAGAGAGTCTGCAGTAGATAAGACTAGATTCAATAATGTTTATGTAAGGAATCTATCAGATGCAACAACTGAGGAAGATTTGAAGAAATTTTTTGGTGAATATGGAACTATTACAAGTGCTGTGGTTATGAGAGATGGGGATGGCAAGTCCAAATGTTTTGGATTTGTCAATTTTGAGAATCCAGATGATGCAGCTAAATCTGCTGAGGCCCTCAATGGGAAAACATTTGATGACAAAGAGTGGTATGTTGGGAAAGCACAGAAAAAATCTGAGAGGGAGACTGAATTAAGAGGGCGGCTTGAGCAGACCTTGAAAGAGACAGTGGACAAATTTGAGGGATTGAACCTATATCTTAAGAACCTAGATGATAGCATCACTGATGATAAGCTGAAGGAGATATTCGCAGAATTTGGTACAATTACTTCATGCAAGGTTTGTAGTGTTTATCCTTCATAATGAATTCATTATGCTTATATATATATATATATATATATCACCTACTCTGACTCTTGAGTTTTTACTAGGTTATGTGTGATCCAAATGGTGCAAGCAAAGGATCAGGTTTTGTTGCCTTCTCAACTTCTGAAGAAGCATCTCGAGCTGTAAGATGATATTCTTTTATTTTTTCCTTTTCCTATCTGTATTTGCAAATTTAAACTTGTCCTCATTTCTCTCTATTTCAATTTTTTTTCATTCCTTGTAGCTCAAGGAGATGAATGGTAAAATAGTGGTTAGCAAACCATTGTATGTTGCACTTGCACAAAGGAAGGAAGAGCGAAGGGCAAGATTGCAGGTAATTCTTTCATACAAATGCTGTACTGTTGGAGTGAGTGATCTGTCCAGAAAAGTAGATGTAATGGAATACAAGTAATCCATTGCCATTATTGGTTGTAATGGTCCTGTTGCCTCCGTGATTTTGGATCTAGGTTTTCCCTCCCATTACTTCCCCTGGATATGTTTTTACTCACTTGATGATCACTAATCTCCTTGTGTAGGCACAGTTTTCACAAATGCGCCCTTCTGGAATGCCACACGGCGTGGGTCCTCGTATGCCTATCTACCCCCCAGGCACTCCAGGTATTGGACAGCAGTTATTTTATGGTCAAGGGCCTCCTGCTATTGTCCATCCCCAGGTGAGATATTATCTAAATTCCTGGAAAATTCTTTTGGCATGCTTATCGCTGTGAATGTACTTGCTTATTAGTTGATTGTCACTATGGTTTTTCTGTTTTTATGTGCTATGTCTTTTAAATAACTATTTAACTCAGCTTCGGATTGATGAAATTGAATATTTATGTTTAGATTAATTACATGCTTTTTCATGGTGTGGGAGATCATCTCCATGTATGAAGTTTTCATAGTCTTTTCATTTATCAGGTGGCTATACTATTAGTTTTACGCTTTGACCTGAAGGTTTTGTTGTCTCCCCCGAAAATTCCTTGTGTTTGATTAATGATGGTGTTCTATTGCATTTTTTCAAATTCACAACAGAAATGTTGAGTATTTATTGTCTTTGAAAGATTTAAGTTTCATCTTTTTTGGCCGCATGGTATAACTAATTTGCATCATTTTGTACTTCATGTGCTTGTTTGCCCATGATGGTATACATGTTCAAGACAGCAATGGATCATTGACCCTGTGTTGTAAATGTGACAGCCTGGATTTGGATATCAGCAACAGCTGGTTCCTGGAATGAGGCCAAATTTTTTTGTTCCAATGGTCCAGCCAGGTCAGCAGACCCAGCGCCCTGGTGGCCGGAGATCTGGAGCTGGGCCAGTTCAACCTCAGCAACCACTTCCTGTGATGCAGCCGCAGGTAGGTGGTAATTTGACATTACCTTAAATAGCTGTACTTCCAATGTACCTGTTCTAACATTTTCATCTATATGTGCGGCTTTGTGATATGCAAACTCTAATTTATGTTCCTTTATTGCTGAGTCACAGATGCTTCCTAGGGGGCGTGTTTATCGTTACCCTCCTGGTCGTAACATGCCTGATGTTCCAATGGGTCTTCCTGGAAGCATGCTTCCTGTTCCTTTTGACATGGCTGGAATGCCACTAAGAGATGCTGCATTTTCGCAGCCTATGCAGGCTGGGGCTTTGGCTACTGCACTTGCCAATGCACCACCTGAGCAACAGAGGACAGTAAGTTTTTGCTGAACAAGTCAATAAAATAGTGCATTTCATGAATGGTGAAATTTTGGTATTTATAAAAGGAGTACAGTTGGCTATTGCAATGGGCTAATCTTTACATTGACAATTGAATTTTGAGTCCTGTATCTATTTCTTGAAATGGGCTTATGCATTGTACTGAATATGGAACCATATTAATAATCATGTTTGGGTATTTTTTTGCCATGTAGTTGCTCGGGGAAAATTTATATCCACTTGTGGACCAGGTGGAGCACGATAATGCTGCAAAGGTGACTGGCATGCTGCTAGAGATGGATCAGACTGAGGTTTTGCACTTGCTGGAGTCTCCAGAAGCCCTGAAAGCCAAGGTAGCCGAGGCTATGGAAGTGCTTAGAAGTGTTCAGCAGCAGCAGGCTAATAATCCAACTGATCGTATGGCCTCGCTTTCCCTGAATGACTAAGCTGGGTTGCTGCAATTTTTCGAACACAGAGAAGAACTATTTTTTGTTTCGAGTACTTTTGTTATGGTTCTGGATCTTTGTTTGTTACCTCAAGTTATATTCTGGTTGATTAAAATCTTTAATGTATGCAACCTTTTATCTCAAAGCTCCATGTATCAATGAACAAGCTGCATCCAGGCAATAATTTGAAAGGGGGTTGCTGTTGAGCACAACTTTACACTCTTAATCAGTCGGTAGCACAGATTGAATAGAATTGCAATTCAGGTAAGCAGTGGAAGCAATGCTTATTATCTTGGTGTTGTGCAGGTGGTGGTCTGCTGAAATTCTTACTAGAGACCTAAAATCTTGCAAGCTTGCTGTTTTTTGAGTTTTCAAGTTTTTACATAACAAATGTTAATTTTGGTCTTTTGAAATAGATGTTGCAAGTGAAGATTAGTCATTTTTAGAATACATAACTATACTTGGTAATGTCAAGTCTATTAAATTAGTTTTGGTTGCAAATTATATGAACTGCCACTTTCTGAAAACCATGTCTCATGGTTTGTTTTATTTGATGAGGTTCCAGTTGGGCCATTTTGTAAAGGGGCAATTCATTGGGCCTGTTTCGCATTTAGATTTTTTTTAACTACTGAAATTCCTATTTTATTCTTGTTCGAAAAAAAAAATCCTATTTTATTAAAAATTAATCGAAGGTTACATAGAAGACTGATTTATTAAAAAAATACAGTATTAATAAATTATTGAGAATTATAAGTACTGATTGATAAAATACAAGAAGTAAATCAAATTTTGTTGACAATGGAGTTTGTGACTCTCTTTTAGTGAAATTCATTTACACCAACTAGGTACAGACTACATAGAGACCATCAACTCATTATAACCATCAAAGGCAAACCAATCTAAAAAAAGTTTAGATTTATCAAAATCTATGGAAATAGATCAATAATCCAATATTATTGATTATTGATAGATCAAACCACCAAAAATAAGAAGATTATATCAAGAGATAAAAATTTTACTACCAAAACCTCACTCGAAAGGAGGCACCACAAACAAAATATTATAGATCTGACATAGATCTATAACATACAAGAAAAAAAAATAAAAAATTAAGAAGAAAAAGGTGATTTTGGAAAAAAAAAAAAAGGCCAAAACCATCTTATAAAACCACTATAATAAGAATTTTTTTTTCACATCTATATTGACCGCTGAATAAAGAGATTTTAATTTTTTTAAAAAACTTGAAAATTGATTTTTCAATTTTGAACTGGCCCTTTATTTAGTATATTATTAAATCAAATCAAATTTCATGGGACATTTTGTTAAATGTTTCAGCCATTTTCATACTAAAATATTATATTACACCTAATAATCAAATTTAAGGTATACATATATTAAAAATATTGTATTGTACCCAAAAGTTTTATATATATATATAAACAAACAATACCAATATTTATTAATTCAAGTGGTAAGAAGTTTAAATTTATATATAGAGAAAACAAGTATCGGGAGAGTTTTGCCTCCTTTATTGGTCCAACATGATCAAACTCCAAAACTCTTATAGGTAGCAAATACCAAAAACAACATATAAAAAAAAATCGATGACTCCTATTGGACTAAGTTGACAAGACTATGGTTCAAACAAGAAATTATTGAAAATAATAGTTTTCACATAGTACAAACTGTCACGAATAATGAAAAAAAGTAGTTGTTTTTTTTTTTTTTCTTTGTCAACAAAACATGATATCAAATGTTCAATCGGTGATCTTTTCGTTTCAGTGGCATAGAAATGACATTGTTTGGTTTATTCCTAGTTTTATCAATCTCTTCGTGATCTTTTGATGAAGATTGTCTGCAATTTTAGCCCCAATTCCATCGACCCTAGAGAAGCACGCGATGCTTAGTGGAAAAAGCTCTGTGTTCTTTTGTCAATGCTTCATTATTTAGGGCAGGACCCTGTGTATAATGGTTATATTTATATATCATTCAATATGCAAACTCAAGTGCAACCAAGTCATGATAATATATATATATATATTTTTTCACAAGTGAGGGTTTTGCCTTTACAATAGTTTAAGATTAAATCTATACTCTATAATATTTTTAAAAAAATTTTATCATTTGAATATTTATTCTTCCGCCGTTCTTAATTTTTTTTATAAATTTCATTAAATTATATTTATCATAGTAATACTGTTATTATTATTAAACTTTGCAGTGATAATAAAATATTTTAATTTTAACAAGGCGCGGTTGGAATTTGAATACAAATATATTTTGGGTTTGACCATTTGATATAGGCCTAATGGGCTTGCAGTTGGCCTTTTTTATTCTTTAGTGTCTTGTAATATGGCATTGGCTCATAATACATCAAAATATCATGATTGGTTTTGCAATTATATATGAGTTTATGGGTCAGATTTTTTTTCTTTGTTTTACTATACTTCCCACAAAAGAATTCACTTGATATGCTCCTTAATGCTAGGCTACACACATAATAATTGATAGAAAATCTTGCTCTGAAATATTACATTTAACATATATATATATATATATATATATATATATATATATATATGAGTTCCCATGAATAGCCAGAATGGCAAAAAGTATGAACATCTTCTCGTAATAGCCCAAATGATAAAAAGTATGAATATTTTGTTGAGGAGATTAGGGATCGAACCCCTCGTGTGTGTGTGTATATATATATATATATATATATATATCGTAATAGCCCAAATGACAAAAGGTATGAATATTTTGTTAAGGAGATTAGGGATATTTTATTGAGGAGATTAAGGATCGAACCCTTATATATATATATGCAAAGCATTTATATAAATTTGATTTTGTACAATTTGCTGTCAGAAGTTGAATCATAGAGCCTTTAGATGGGCCAGAACTAAGGATATATGAGTTAGCCTATGATAAGGAAATGCCTAAAGATGAAAAACTGATTAGTATTTTGACCAAAAAAAAAAAAAAGACAACCTAATTAGTACTGGGTGGATCCAGTCTATGGTTGCCTACCTTCACTGCCATTTGCTCTTTATTATTATTATTATTATTATTTTTAATTTGTGAGATTAGTAATAGAGCTATTTACAATCTATTTGCTAAGCCATCTCAATGTTAAAGCAAAATTTTATCTAGACCTAGTTCATGATGAACTAAAAAATGTGAAAATGAATTTTATTGCTATGTGGGTCTATCCATGATTAGTTCAATTGAGCTTGTAGAGTATAGCTGGCTAGAATTGATATTAACATTATTTTTGTTCAATTTTATAAAAAAAAAATCATTTTATTTCCAAATAAATTTTAAATAAAATTCATCTTTAAATAAATTTTTATTAATAAAATGTGTTTGGTTTAATGAATAGTTTGTATAATTCATTTCAAATGAATTTCATATTTTGTGTTTGGTATAAATCTAAAATTCAACCAAATTTTTAATTTTGGTCCAAAAATATTCTTTCAAGTAGAAAGATTTCTTTAAAAATAAAAATAATGAGGGATATTTTAGTCATTTTATAAATATAGTATTAAAAGTTGTGGAATTTATTTGAAAATTTCAACAATTTTATTAGAATTTGATTTAATTATAATCAATTCCACAAATTTAAAAATTTAAAATTGCAAATGAATTCTATGACATGTCTATTTAAACCAAACATACATCATTTGAAATTGTAAATAAATTGCATAAAATTTTATGAAATTCATTTATACCAAAAATGTTTTATTAGACAATTGAAAAGTTGAATAAAAAATTATTCTGAACTATGCTTATTTTAGTTTTATATTTTTTAAACAAAAGGTCTAATCATATTTAAATAAATATATATTTTGTTCCTATAATCTCAACCATTCAATTTAAAATATAAACAGTGGAAATATTTTGTTGAAAAATTACCATTTATTTTCTAAAATTTTAGAAATCATTTTTATTAATTTCAATTATATATTTAAATTGAATGGTCATGCAAATATGAAAAAGGATTTTAATCGATAAGGCCATAAACCCCATAGGTGCAGAAATAGGTCTTTTTATCTATATATGAATAAATATTTCATAATAATAGCTTCATCAATGTAAAAATTATTGCCAATTGATTTTATAATTTTTAATTGAATAACTTATCTATAAAATAAAGTATCTATATATATATATATATATACATATATACTCTTTCCTTAGTTATTCATCATGGACGAAAATTCTCTCTTAAGTATTTATAATTGTTTTTGCCACTATAATGAAGGGGATAGAGAATTCATTGTTGGATAAAATAAAAAATTCCGGATATCTTAATTATCATGCCAATAACGGAAAATATTAAAAGAAAAGAAAAAAGTGTATATATATATATATATAACAAATAAAGAGGCTTTCAAGTACCATTATAGCAAGAGAAATTGATTTTTATCTAAAGTTGCAACTTGTCCGGCCAGCAATATAGCAAATTTTGATATTTGATTATACACTATCTCATGTCATGTCTTTATTAATGTTCTATGTTGGATTCATGGTTAACCTTTTTTCTTTTTTTTTTTTCAATTACAATGGGAACGGAAAAGTGAGTATCGAATCCGAAATCTGTAATTGATGTCTCAAGCAACTTAGCCATCAGATCAAGTCGGGTTAACTCTTAATTCATGGTCCATAAAAATCTCCTCATAAACATTTATATTTATATGTCATTTTTTCTGATCTAGCTGTATTTGGGCAGCGATATTTCTTACTTGAGCCATCAATTTTAGTACAAGAAAATAAATTGCATGTTCCCACATTTATGGGAAACCAACATGCTACTTTTTATCCCTAAGGCAAATTTGATTCTTCCGGACACCCACATATTTGCTTTTATGTGATGAAATTTAGGACTCTTTTTTCCCACTCCAACTATCCCTGCCCTAAGCTGGTGCACAAACCCAGGCCATAACACAGTATTTCGTTAAGTTTAGGTATAATGAATTCTCATATCATATAGTTATAAGAACTTTTAATTACGCAGCAAAAATTTTTTAACACTTATCTTTTTAATTTATTTGAATAAAGTCGGATGAATTCAATTAAAGACAAAAAATTTTCTCAATGTTTTTTTAATAGCTAATTCGGATTAAATTAGGTGGACTCTATTAGAGAAAAAAAAATTTATAGTATCTATTTTTCTATATACAAAATTCAAATTCAAGATATTACTTAAAGAAATTCAAATCATTTACCATTTGAATAAAAAAAGTTAGTTAATTTACATTAATTTTAAACGGCACTTTAAATATTTAAGAATTATATATATATATATAAGATAGGTGAAAGTTAATTTTCTAAAAGAAAAAGAGACAATAAATGAATAAAAAAGTTTAAGAATATAAATAGGACCTTGATTTATGAAAAATTCCCATTTGGGTTGGATTCAAATGTGAGAAAGTAGTAAAAAATGTTACGAAGTTTTGGGATGATAGAGTGGGTAAATCAAGAAAATATTTTGTTAGGGTAGTCATGAGCATGTCTCCAAAAAAACAGTTGTTGGTATCAAATGGTTGGTGCATCATGAAATAATTGAAGCAAAGGCAAAGATGAGGATTGTCAATTGTGCAGAACAAAAGAAGGGCAAGCAGAGCAGATGGACCCTATTCATATCCCATCATGCATGTGACTCCTGATTAGGCATACAGCTTATTTCCTCGTATGAATCAAGTAACGTGCAATCATTAATTTACTACTTTTTTTTTTCTTGTGCATACATTTATGTCACTATATTTATCTTGTTTTCATCATATTAACACCTCAAGTTATAATTTACCATTTTACTATCTAAATTTGCCGAAAATATAATTTTAAAACTTCTGTCAGTTAATATGGCATGAAATAATAAATTAATATGTGTCACATTTGAATAGTTTAACTGATAAAAAATTATAAGTTGAGGTGTCAAATTGATAAAAAATGACAAATACATAGGGTGATAAATGCATTATATCATCATATTAGTACATTTTAGATATATTTAAATGTTGAAATGATAAAATTATAAATTGAAGTGTCAAATTGATAAATTATACCAAATAAAAGAGTCTGCAAATATGTTATGCCTTTCTTAGGAACCATAAAATTTTCAAATATAACTTCATGTTCTTTTAAGGATAAAACAAAAACAAAAAGTGCAAAAAAATCACTTCTTTAATTATTATTTTTAATTCTCTCTTTTTTATAATGTTTGCATAGCTCTTTGGTCATTTTTTGTCTTTGAAAAAAATTCAAAAAATATCCACCAATAAATTCTCAAAAATAAAAAAAATCCTATAAACAAAAGAAACCAAAAAATGTAAAATTAAAATGTGGTAGTGTGCAATTAATCAATAAGTAAACATATAGACGCATGTATACATTTAACCTATAATTCATACAAATAAATTTTGAATATCTTTTAATATTATTAAAATAATGTTACAATATATATATATATATTTAAAAAAAAACTGTTAAATTAATTTTTATTTAATTATAATTAAATAAAATTAATTTAATTGATTTTAGTTTTATTTATAGGCCTAAATATATGTACTGAAAAAGAATATATATATATATAGGTCCCCCCAAGGCATTCCATTCTCATTATTTTGGCATATCTCGCTTTCTTTACATAGGTTGTCAAAAACAAAGAAATGTTGTTGTTGTTGTTGTCAAAAAAGAAAGTACATAAAAAAGATAAGAAGCAACCTCTTAGCTTACACTTGTGGCTTTTCCTATTTGAGAAAGGGTGTTGTTTGATTGTTGCCTTCACCTCTTGTATTTGCATGTTGTTTCTTTGTTGTAATTTGTTGAAATATTCTCTATTATCACATCTATAAAAAATTTGTCCATTTAGGAATAGTTTTTAGAGTAAGTTAAGGGGCTTCTTCAAGACTTTGAGGACATGGGACCATTTAGTTTTTAGACTTTTTTTTTTTATAATTGTAATTTTTGGGACCACTATTTCCTAGCCATATCAAGGTTCCTTAGGGTTAATTTGCTTAATTAACAATTAACTAAACAACAATGGTCACATCCCCAATTAGAATGTATTCAAGTGCTAAATTAGTTTAATATTTATGTTGTTAACTAGAGTTAGTTCTACAATGAATTTTTTTATTAGTAATAAAGTCAAATAATTAAAATATTAATGATTGTATAATAAAACATGATTCTTCTTTTTAAATTAGATAAAAATTAATTTTACAAATTAATAATGCTAGCAACTCATGATGCACTTAAAATGAAGTATTAAATAATTTACTTCCTTATTGGCTGCATAATCAACATTTTAACATGTAATATTTCGAATTTATCATAAAAAATAAATGAATTAATTAGTTATAAAAAATAAGTTAATTAAAATGAAAATACTATCTAACCATTCATTTAAATTTAGAAAAGTAACAAAAAAAAATTACTTTAACCAATAATTCTTAATCTAGTAGGAGCACATAAAGTTTAAAAATAGGCCCATTTAATATCATAATTAAATCACATAAAAGAAGTTTGAGTTATATTATAATTTAGTTAAAATATGAATTTATACATATCACACTAGTTTGTTCAAATAATGATACACTCATTTCTTAACATAGAATACAAATTATGCATTGTCTAATTAATTATTTTCTTATATAGACGCAATATTGATCATTAATGTGCATATCTTTTTTATTATATTTTTAATAATAATAACAATTGATATTTCACATCTAAATCCTACTCTGATAAGGATTACAATCTTTCATCAATGAGGAGGAAAGTTTATTTCTTTCTTAATCAAGGCAATTCTACAAAACTAAGAAATTTTATTCCTCTCAGTTTTATGTATAACATCTCCCTATATATACATTTCATGTCATTCATGATCATTCATCTCGACATAACATCACTACATCAAGTCATGACTATCATTCTCATCATCTCATCATACAAGCAATTATTCAACACTCATTTTACATCCATTATTCTACTCTATTCACTTTATTATTATTTTCCAAATAAATATTAATTTAATCTTCGAAGTGTTTATAAAAGAAATCTCACCCATTCAACCAATTTTTTTCATTAATGTAGGTTCCATAATTTGGAGTTATCAACAATATAGTAATTGAAAAATTCTAAAGTCAGTTTTCTACTCTATTATATCTCTTAAAAATTGAAATAAATGTGCACTTGATGATATGCTAATGCAAGTCCACGTGGAGGTAGGTGTTGTCATTAAAAATCTTGATACTAACACAACAATACTCTTCTCTATCTATTTGCAGTTGTCCACATGCAAAATCTTTCAAATATTTAAAAATTAATAATTATTCCTTTCGCCAAATACAATTTTTTTTAAGGGGAAGGGAGACTCCAAATACAATTTTGATTCCTATACAAATATAAAAAAAATTCTCTCATCTTAAAATATATATGTTCTATTTTATATAAAATATTATAACTCTATTCCATCTAAACACTCTATTCTTCCTTTTCATAAAAAATTATTTATTTTATTCTACTAAAATATCTCTCTTTTATTCAATTAAAAATACCTTTCCTTTTTTATTTAACATAAAAAGTAAAAAATATAACTTCTCAACTATTTTATAATTTTTCTTTTCTTTTATAATTTATAATTTTATTTATTCAATTATTATTATTGATATATATATTTAAAATATATATGTATTCTTAATAAAAAAATAATTAAGTAAAAAATATTAAAATATTTCAAAAAAATAAAAAAATATTAGAATAACTTTTTTCTATTTTTATATTTAATTAATATATAATTTAAAATTTATTAAAATTGTTTAATTATTTATTTCAAATTTAAAACCTGAAAAAAGTGCAAATTGATAACTAGTTATATATTAATTCTAGATATGTATGATTTAAATTATTGTAAGTTGTAACATGAATTATTTTGTTTTTATTAAAAAATATTTTCATATATATGATTTTTTTTATTTTTTAACAATTACGTTTATATTAGTATGTTAATGGGAGGTAGAAATATCTATTTAATTCGAGTCATCAAACGATTAAATTCATTGAGTCTAATAATATTTTCAATAGATTTTTATTTGAGCAAAATTCTTTATTTTGAAGAGCTAATTCAAAAAAATGGTCTCTAATACACTCTCTATATTTTTATTTTAGAGAAGAGAGTTGGTTTGACTCTCTACATGTAAAAAGTCAAACTTTACTTTTCACTCTAAAATATTTTAATTTTCTATGCAAGATATTAATTGATATTTATATATTTATTAAAAAAGATTTTTCTCTTTCATCACATTAAGCATTAAATAGATGAAGAAAATTAAATAAATAGAGGAAATCTTGTAAAAAATAAAGGAGAGAAAAAAATTAAATATTAATATTTATTGGATAAAATAAAATGAAGATTAAAAATATTAAGAGTCTATTAGAATTGTACAAATTTTTTTATTTTTTATATTTAAAAATTCTTTGAGATGCTTTTTATTGAGTAAAAAACTCTTTAAAATAAAAAATACTATCGGAGATGCTCTGAAGTACTCATAGAAGATAAAAAAATATAAATTGCTTGAAGGTGAAAGGAGGTGGTGGCAATCCCATTTCTTTGGGAGTGGTGGTAAGGGCGTTGGTTATCCTTTTAGGGAGTGACGGTTCGAACCTCATTCTCTCATTTCTCTAATGTCTCTCTCTAATATAATCTAACATATTGATTCCGGCTTTGCCGAAACTGCATAAAAAAAAAAAAGGAGGTGGTGGCAAGAGTCACACCAACCAACCCACCTTGGTTGGGACATAGATCTTTAGCTTAGATATGCCTAGTAAATTTCCAAGATATGATTTTTCCAATCTGTCTTGTATCATTATGGATGATTTTAGTAAATAATGGTCCACCTCAAAGCTAGTATATAATTAAGGTAGTGTTGGGTCCATTATGTTTAAAAAAATTTCAAAAAAATAATTGTTATGAAAGGTTGGTTAGGCTTCTTGTATATGTGCATGTGTTTTTTGCAATATTAATTATTTAGGAGGGTTATATTTATCATCATATTCCTATGAATAGTTAAAAATTAAATTTATAACTTTTTAATATTATAAAATCATATACTTTTCATTTAAATACTCAATTTTCTTGACGTTTAATTCATGTATTTAGAAAATAATATTTTTACATGAGAAATATTATTTTTTAATATTTATATATTAGTGTGACAAATGTAAAAACTTTCATTTTGAATTGCTCATTTATGATATTGACTGTGATTTTTATTTTTAATGGCTCAAAAAATATGATGGGAAAATATAATAGCATCATAATTATAATAGCATTTTCAAGTGATTTATTAATTATTTTTAAGTATTCATTTATGAGATTTTTTGTGCTCTAATTATTAATATTTGTACGTATTCTATATTTAATTTTTTTAAGTATAGATAACATAATTACCTTTAATTTATATTAATATTTTTATCAATTTTTTAATTTGAATTTTTATTATTTATTCAAATAAATTATACATTTCATGAAAAATATTATTTTATTAAAAAGACTTTCATTAATAACCTTTTCAAAAAAATGTAGAGATGTAAAAAAACTTTAACTTATAGTCAAACTTACATAATAATTTATATGTAAATTTAAAAATTAAAAAAAATAACCAAAAATAAAAAATACTCTTAATTATGACTTTAACATTATTAAGATAGTTCTTTTTAATACTTGAAAATGAAAATATATATATTATTTTAAATGCAAATATCAAGTTTGAAAAATGAAATTTAAGTTTTTTAATAATTAAGAATTTCAAGTAAACTAAAAAAATAAAAAAATAACTTTTATAATCAATTTTAGTTAAAAATAATTTTAATTATTTAAATGAAAAAAATTTCATTTGTATTGTACTATATATATTTTAATAAATTCAAAAAATATTGTTAGAAAAATAAATACTAATACTCCCTCTGTTTCTTTTTAATTGTCGTTTTATATTGAATTTTTTGTTCTAATTTATTTAACGTTTTCAATTACCAATGCATTTTAACTATCTTTTTTTCTATCATACCCTTATTTATACATACACTACTTTTGGGAATATACAAAACTAATAATTGGTTGAGAAAATTATTATAAGGGTAGTATAGTATTTTACACATATATTAATTACATTTCTTAATTTGTGTGCATAATCCTTAAACGACAATTAAAAAGAAATAGAGGAAGGATAAACTAATACTCCATCCGTTCCTTTTTAATTGTTACTTTTGAGAAAATGTGAAATTTCATTTCTTTTATACAATCAATAAAATGACAATAATTTTTTACCAATTTTGCCCTAATAATTATCAATGTAAAGTAATTAATACTCAATACAATTACAAAATCATTTGTCAATTTAATTTTTAGACTTTTAAAAACTAAGGGTATTTTAGTCTCTTGACTTATTTTTCTCATGAAATTAAGACTAATTAAATATTTTTTAATCCAATTGAAACTTTTAAAAACGACAATTAAAAAGAAACGGAGGGAGTAGTTATTATCTCTTTTAAAATTTAAACACATTAAAAGTATA
Source organism: Mallotus repandus (assembly GCA_949671775.1). Taxonomy (NCBI): domain Eukaryota; kingdom Viridiplantae; phylum Streptophyta; class Magnoliopsida; order Malpighiales; family Euphorbiaceae; genus Mallotus; species Mallotus repandus. The sequence goes on from CATIWM010185986.1 coordinate 17,074, forward strand.
ATGTATGTGTAAATTGATGGAGTACAAAATGCCACCCTTCATTTTTCTATCTTTTTGAGCTATTTAACGCTTAATTTAATTTACCAAACAATTTTTTTTTTTAATCTTAAAAAACCATAAGTAGCAACTTTTATGAAAGTCAAAAAGGATACTAGATTGAAAAAAAAAAAAAAGAGATACTAGAGAAAGTTTAAACATTCATTAGGTGGTCTCTATCAGTAATTCAAGTGACAAGAGAAGAGTTTAAACTTTATTCTCTTTTAGTCTTCTCCTTATGGTGGAAAATTAAATCACTTTAACCGGCTAAAAGAAAATATTATTTAGGCGAAGTTATTGACAGTACTGATTTGTTCATATTTCTTGGTTAAAACAAGATAAAATATAGAAAAAATGTGCGAATACATCCTTGATGATTTACCCTAATTGCATAAAAAGTTATTAATATTTTTTGAAGTGTAAAAACACCAATATCATCTTGAAAATTATATATTTAGACTTCTCTTACAAATAACATTTATTTTAACGTTAATGGGACTCACTATCTATGATAAATGATATGTATGAAAAAGATATTAAAAAATTATATTTTCACTCTTAACGTTTATGACGATGAGCAAATATACCCTTAAAGAAATTTTATAAATATTTAAACACAAATTTTTATTAAAAATATTTAAACTCTTAATTGAATAAAAGTGTTAAATAATAGTTCATTTGTCATATTTGTGAACTATACTAATGCTAGTATGACATTAAAGAAAAATTTACATATAATTTCTTATTTGACTATTTAAAAAAATTATATAGATTCATATAATCTCATTTAAAAAATTAAAATAATTTAAAAATATATCTTTTATTCAAATGTTTTTAATTTTTTAAAATTTGATAGAATGAATCTACACAATTTTTAAAAAAAATCGCATAAAAAGCATACATAAAATTTATAAATTTTATATTAGCATCAATAGATTCTATAAATGTGAAAAATATTAATGGAATTTCTACCTTTTTTCTAAAATATAGTGCTCATTAATAACTTATAGGTTCTAGTCCTAGTTAAGGAGTAAAGTCCCAACTAAGGAGCAACGACAAACCATTTTCTCCATAGTTAGCATTAAAGGCGTGATGTTATTGGGTTGATACAACAGAGTCTAAGCAACAACCCTACCACTATTTCTTATTTATTTTGTGTGTATTATATCTGATATTATAAATAAAATAAAAAATATATATTTATATGCTATAAATTTAATTATTGGTATATTGCATATAAAATTGACAATAATTTCTATTCTATAAATCCTCTTTAACGTCAGCTTAGAAAATTATATAATCAATATAATTAAACTACAATTTTTTTTTTATTTTTTATTAAAATTAAATTATTGTTGTAAAAAAACATATCAAAAAGTTATTAACAATTTAACAAATTAACTATCATTTAAAAAGTTTTTTACTATTTAAAAAAAATTTAACTGAATTTATAATTTATAATAAATAGAATATTATATAAATGTCAAATGGAATAGTAAAATACTTCATATTATTTTCTTTATTTTTAGTATATTATAGAGGGTTGAATAGTTATTTAGCTTTTTTTAAAAAAAATGTAAGTAATTTTATTTATTTTTTGGATGTTAAAATAAACAAGATGAATTAAAGAAAACAAAGAGAAATAAAAAAATGAAGTAAAATATAAAAATTAAGTTATTATTTACTATATTTATAAAAATCAACTAAAAATATTTAAAAATTAAATTTTTAATTTTTAATATCTTACAAAAAATTATTTTACTTATTATTATTACAGTTATTTGGTGTTGTTGTCATTTCTTAGAAAAATTTTATGGTTTTTTTAATTTATAATTTATTTTATTTTATTTTAATTTAATTATTGTTAAATAAAAATATATTTTATTATTTAATAATGGTTATTATCAATATATATTTTATTTTATAAAAATTAAAATAACATTACAATGCATTTATTTTTTATATATGTTTCTGGGGGTGGTTAATATTTTTTTTTATTTTTATATAAATTTGTGGATAGCGTTAAAAGCAACAAAAAGCCATTTCTCCTAACTAAAAAACAAACGATAAGGCAACATAAAGATGATGGTTGTGTTTAGTCGGACCAACCGGCCGGCCCAATCATGAACCGGTCCACCTTTCTAAAGAAAAATGATTGATGGGATCTTGAGAAAAGATCTTGATACATACAACTTGTCATTACCCTAACTACATGAAGTCCCACAAAGAAAATGCTAGTTTATGTATTGGCCATACAATAATGGAGAGGGAGTATGCAACTCACGATTTACAGTAACTTAAATTTCAGTTTTTGTAACTACGAGCAGTGTAAGTGGCAAAAAATATAAATATTCAATTAAAAAAAGTAGAGTTTGAATTCTCTATCTCCCATCTCTTCCCCTTATGATGTCGAAAATTAATCATATATACTAGCTAAAAAAAATATGAGCTTTTGCAATGTTCATGGTAAAAGTTTAACCATTTTGGCCAAATTTTTTGATGGCTTTAATATATATAGAAGAAAGAATACTAGCACTTTTTTTTTTTTGAAAGAAAGTATTACTAAGAATATTAATACTTTTAAGGGCAAAGGTACAAATTAGACCGTGAATTATGCGCCTATGACTAAATTGAACTCTTATATTTTTTTTGTTCTCATTTGGATTTTTTTTTTCAAAATTGTCTCAAATTAGACCTCACATAAATAGAGTCCTGATAGACGTTACAAACATGCACAACTGGACTTGTGAGACCCACTAAAAAGGTCAAATTAGAATTTCAACTTTGTAAATTAAGACATATTAAATCTTTATTGAGTATAATTAAGTCATGTAATTTTTTTTAGTACAATTAAGTCATATATGTTAATAAAAAATTAATTTTAAGGGTTACTAAAAAAATTGATAAATATTTTTTAATATATATATATATATATATATATATATAACATACTTATACAATTTTAAAAGTTTTTAAATCTATAAAATACACTTTTTTATTTTTTTTAAATTTAAAAAACTTTACAATTAAGTGATACATATTTCAAATAAATGACCAATTTCATTCATTAATATAAATAACAAATTGATAATTGATCTAAAATTTAATTTTAACCATTGAATAAAAAAATTTATTTATCAATTATTGTGTAAATTTAAAATTTTAAACTAATTAATAAAATTTATAAATTTTTTGGTCAACCATTAAAATTAAATTTTTGGATTAATTATCAATTTGCTATTTATAATAATGAAATCTCCCACATTGAACAAAACCAATTGAAAATTTTGTAGCAATTATCTTGATTTAGTTAAATATAAGCTATCTATATATGAATTAAAATTTGACAAGAATAAAATGAGTTGAATTTGATTAATAAATGTTTATAATAAAGTAATCCAAAATTTAATTTTAATGGTTGACCAAAAAATTTTTAAATTTCATTAATTAGTTTAATTTTTTAAATTTACACATTAATTTTTAAATCTGCACAATAATTAATAAATAATTTTTTTTTATTCAATTGTTAAAATTAAATTTTAGATGAATTATCAATTTGCTATTTATATTAATGAATAAAATTGGTCATTTATTTGATTATATATATCACTTAATTATAAAATTTTTTAAATTCAAGAAAAAATTAAAACAATATATTTTATAGGTTTAAAAACTTTTAAAACTTTATAATTATATTATATATATATTTTAAAAAAATATTTATCAATTTTTTTGTTGGTAATCCTTAAAATTAATTTTTTTTATTAATATATAGGACTTAATTATATTTAAAAAAAGTTACATGATTTAATTATACTCAGTAAAAGTTTAATATGTCTGAATTTACAGAGTTGAAGTTCCAATTTGACCCTTTTTGATGGATCCCACGAATCCAATTGTGCATGTTTATAACGTCTGTTAGGGTTCCGTCTCTGTGAGGTCTAATTTGAGATAATTTAAAAAAAAATTCCAAATAGGAAAAAAAAAATTGAAAGCCCAATCCAATCATAGGTGCATAATTCAAGGTAAAATTTGTACCTTTTGCCTACTTTTTATATCAAGCTTATTAGTAAAAATACAAACCAAACGAATGAAAAATATAAATATGGGTAACGCGTAAGTATTTTATACTTGAAGATTTACTAATTGATAAAAAGTTTTATTGTTTGTGCTGCTTCGAAAAGTCTTTACAAATATTATAGAAAATTTGAAATTGAATCCTCGTCTCCCTCTGTTTTTTCTATTTTTTTTAGAGAAAAAATTATTGTTTAAAATTAATGAATATATAGTAATTATTTAATTATTCAAAATATAAGCTAAAATATATTTTTAATGTTGGCCATATTTCATGAACCACATTTTAAATTTTTTAGTTTGAGATCTATCTTATTTTATGTGGAGGAAAATAAAGTAAGACTATATTTTTGAATAAAAAAAGTTATATTCATAATACTATGGCAACTTATATAGTAATTAATTTATGTGGATTTTATTAGGGTATGAGATTTTTTTTCCCATTTATGGGAAGTACGTATGAAGGCTTATCAAACATATCTACACTTTTGGAAGTAATATTCTACCACTCATAGTTGATGCGAGTTACTACAAAGTAAATTGATTTATTTTAATTATTTTTTGTTTATTTTTTTTCTCCTCTTTGTGTATACTCCTTTTCTAGAAAAAACATGGCTTTCTACATCAAAATACTATTTTGATTTTTTTTTCCTTTCCCTCGTTATTGTGTGTTTGAGAATGATTGCGCTTCATGTCTTTTGCTTTTTTTTTTTTTTTATGTTCTTGTTGGTGCTAGTGGGTGTTGCAAACTAATTTGATCGGTGCTTTTTAATATTTGATGTATTTGGAATTTAATCCTTTTCAAACATTGAATCAAAGAAGCCTAAACCATTACATATGCAAGGGGAAAAAATTCACAAGGAAAGAGATTCTTATGGAAGAATGAACATGAGATTAAAAGAAAAATTGAAAAGTGTATAAAAAAGTATAATGTAATTTTTTTTGACCAAAAGTATAATGTAATTTTACACCTTGAAAATTTTTATATTCGTATTTTTTTGTACAATTTAAAATAGAAATAATACATTTGTAACCACCTATACTAACATGAATTTATCATTTTATTCTATGTACTCTTAGTTTTTTCAAATTAACATCTAAATTTGTCTATAACCTATCATATAAACACCTATATTGACATGAATTTGCCACTTTATCCCCCAGTACTTGCCTAAATTTACCATTATACCACTATGTGTATGTTGATATGTCATCCCACGCGTCTTGCTAACAGTGTAAACATGTATTTATGTAATAGGCTATAGACAAATTGACACGTTAATTTGATAAAACTTGAAGTACAAGAGATAAAGTGACAAATTCATACAAGTACAATTGACTGAGGATGTAATATACTTTTAAAATATGTAATACCAATTGTTACTCATTTTAAATATATTAAATTTACACTATTAATATAATATAATATAATATAAAAGAGGTGTGACGCTAATTTCACATTATTGTCACGTCTGATAGAAAGTTTTAAAGTTGCTCTATTGACCTTAACTACTGCTGTTGATGTCATTTGTTGGTATTGCTGATTCTATTTCTAAGGATGATGAAGATTCATAATCTAATCAAGTAGCACGGATTTAGTTTCTATTATCAGTAGGTTATACACGATGTGCATTGAAGAATCCGATGATGATAATAACAAACTGATTTTTACAAAAGAGCAGTACAATCAGTTGGTGGCACTAATTTAGAATAATTCACACACTGCAAGTTGCTCATCCTTTGCCAATAATGTGACTACCAACATTGAATATGTGCCTCAGACAGCTATATCATTTTATTATAGAGCTTTAATTACAGCAATAATGGCCAAAATTTTCAAAATCCACTTGGATTATGGAAACTGGTGCCACAAATCATATCACCAACTCTATTGAGCAATTTTCTTCATTCAAACATGTGTATAATGTGTTTGTTCAACTGCATAAAAAGTCAGCATTCTTTTTACTCATGCTAGAGATATTCATTTGAGTTAATAAGCATGTTGATGGGCTTCATTCAATCAATCATTTTCCAACATTATACTGCCCAATGCTTTACACGTGTCACAAGTTTCCTTTAACCTGATTTCCGTTAGTCAATTAATTAAAACATCTCACTGCTTTCGTACCTTTTTACCTTCATTCTATTGTATTTGGGATATTCGAAGCTCGAAGATGATAGCTGAAGAAAAATATGGTTTATATTAGTTCAAAGATCAAGAATATGGTTTACATCGTCTTGGCTATTTTAATATCAATAACTTCTTCTTTTTTAATTTATTACAAGTATATGTTTTGCAATCTTAAGCCCATGCCTAAATAAGGGAGGAATAGCTAAAATTGTGATTTGTTTGGGTATAATAGCAAAAAAAAAAAAAAGATTTTAGGGTTAATTGCACCTTGGACAATAGTTTAGAGAGTAAATTGTCATTCTAGCCAAAGGTCAAATAGATAAATTATATCATGTACCCCTATCCATATTGTAATATAGATCAGGGTCCATCACACGTGTGAACACATTTTTTTTAAAGCTTCTTCTCTTTTTTTTTTTCTTCCTCTCTTCCTCTTCTTCTTCTTCACAGCAAATGCAACCACAACAAATCCACTCCCATAAACACCAAATGGAAGAGGTCTCCACAGGTGCAGTAGTGCTTGCGGTGAAGCTAGAGCCACAACTGTCTTCTTCCTCACAGCCATAGTAGCAGCAGTTTGAGAAGGCAGAGCAGCAACAAACACAATCTCGTCGGAACAAACGGCGATGGCAGCACATGAAGAGGGAGTATCAGAGATACAGAAGGATTTTCTCTTAATTTTAAACTTAATTAAATTAAACACTAATTTTTTTGTCAATTAATAACACTGTGGACCTCAAGAAAGATGATTTGATTTGGAATAATAACATGTCCATTAATGTCAACAGCAGTGGTCATGATCTTCATGTATATGTGAATGGGGAATATCTAGGTAAGTATTAAGAGAAGCATTTTTGGTTTTCAGTTGTTGAAAAGTTGATAATATTAATTTAGTTATGGTTGAACCAATGTCTCTTATCTTTGTATTAATTAATTAGATTCTCAATGGTCCAAGTATGGTATGTCCCAATCCGTCTTCAAAAAAGATGCCAAGCTGAAGCAAAAAAGAAACTTGATCACCTTACTCAATACTATAGTTAGATTAGCGGTATATATTTATAACATCAATCTATGAATTTATTCAAGTACATTTGAGTAATACAAAAGTAATGATCTTAGTTTGTGTTTGTTAACAGAGTTATGGAGCAAATTTTGATTTGGTTCAAGTTGGAGTTCTTGGTCCGGTTGAGTTGGTTGGACGTAAGGGTGATGAAATTATTATTAAAGATTTATCTACTCATAGATGGTCTTACTAGGTCGGATTGGATAGCTTGGACAATGGATTGGATGCTTTGCTGTAGTTTGACTCAATTAGCTAATTAATAATCTAAAGCTTTCTTGTTGAAATTGCAAGTGCATGTTAATGAGCTTGTAGTAAGAGGTCAATGAACATATAAATGAAAGTCAATGAACCTATAGTAATTTCATTGTTCTTCAACTGCATATTCATTGAGGATAAAATAAACATGCAGGTAAAGGTCAATGAACCAGAAAAGACTCAGTGATCTTCACGTGCAGGTTCATTTGATCTTTAATGAACATGCAGATGACGATTAATGAACCCGCATAGTCTTGACGCGAAAAAAAAGAGAACGTTGACGCGAAAAAAAAAGATAGGCGCGTGTCTTTTTTTATTCACACATGTGATTGACCCATGGTCCATATTGCAATATGGACAGAGTTCCATGGTATAACAATTGGGTTAAATAGGTTAAGAACAAAGGGTTTTTTCATAAGTGCCCTAAAAAGTAACTTTAATAACTAAAATATTCAAACTTTTTTCTAAATTACTAGAATGCACCTAAAATGAAAAACATGAAAAAATAATTACACGACTGCACCCATCTCCGTCGTTTATGTAACTTAGAGTGTTGAAACGTGAAAAAAAACTCTGTTTCTATGCTACTCTCTCTTCCAGGCAATTTACCTATTTGTGGTAAAAATTTGTCAAAATTCTCATATTATATTACTTTTTGAAATAATTCTAAGTTTTATGGTAGTTTCTCAAATATATTCCCAATATATAGTATTTTTGGCTGAGGTGGAGGGGGAAGTTGTAGTGCCAGGCAATTCGCCAGTATCACTGGCGAAATGTGCATTTTGCCAATGCTATTGGTGAAATACATGCAATTTTTTTTATGCATTTTGCCAGTAGCACTGGCGAAATGTACATATTACCAGTGCTACTGGCGAAATAAGTTTGCAATTTTTTTTTTGCTCTTGTACATTTCGCAAGTCCAACTGGCAAAATGTACAAGTTAATTAAAAAAAAATAACTTTAATCATGTAAAAATTTAACCATCCGACCAACTAAAATAAAACCGAATATATGAATACGTTCCCCTTATCCAACTGGTCAAAATGACTAAAACAAATAAAATTTTAGAGTACAGGAACAAAATTCGA
>CATIWM010186000.1:0-11594 GCA_949671775.1 Mallotus repandus
ATATTTACATTTATTAATTTATATCCCAATTTATTTAAAGTAAGAGTTATTTAAATAATTCTAATTCAGAATTAGAATTAAAATACAAAAAAAAAAGTCTAATCTTATTAAAATTGTTTTGGTAAGTAAGTGGTTTAAGAAACCCTAAATGGGATGTCTATATAAACATCTCTTTCTCTAGGGTTTTCTTAGCTCTTATTCTCCTTCTTCTTTCACTTCTTTTAAGAAAAGAAAAACACATAAAGAGAACAAAAAGAAATAAAAAGAGTTGTCTTTGATAAAGGTGCTAGCACACCAATATTATTTTGGCCATCCTATTCGTGTGGATACTAGTAGAGGATGTGGTCTTATTAGCGACACCTATATCCGGTAAGGAGATACAAAAAGCTTGAGGTAGGATCACTAATGTGAACCCTCTCTCTTTCTTCTAACCTTTTTGCCTTGAAATTGTGTTGGTGAGTTTCTAGAAGCCCTCTCTAATTGATTAATTCAAATTGATTGGCTCATGTGATTAAAATTTTAATTCTCACTGCATGTATGAATCATGAAAACCCAACATCAAGAGGCTATAATTAGTGAGGAGAAAGATAGATGGATGGGTGCTATGGTAGAAGAGATAGAGTCTTTGCATAAAAATAGACATGTGAGCTTGTTCAACTACCTAAGGAAAGAAGGTTATAGGATGCAAATGGGTATAAAAGAGGAGACTAGCATTATCAGAAAGAAAAAAAAAAGGAAAATTTTAAGGCTCGACTAGTAGAAAAAGGGTACTCACAACAAAAGAGGATTGATTATTATGAAGTTTTTTCCCTTATTGTCAGGCATACTTCCATCAGAGCAGTGCTAGCATTGGTAGCCAGCTGGGATATGTACGTGGAGCATATGGATGTGAAGATATCATTTCTTCATGGTGATCTAGAGGAGCAAATTTACATGGAGCAGTAAGAAGGGTTTACTCAACCTAAACAGGAACATATGGTATGTAAATTAAAAAGATCACTGTATGGGTTAAAGCAGTCTCGAAGGCAATGGTACAAATGATTTGACTCTTACATAATCTAGATTAGCTACAAGCGATGTGGCTATGGTTGCTGTGTTTATGTTAGATTGTTGTGTTTATATTAAGAGCCTTGATGATGGTTCTTTTATTTTTATGTTACTATATATTGATGATATGCTAATTGAAGGTAAGAATTTAAATGATGTTATTAAGTTAAAAGCATTGTTAGGGAAAGAATTTAACATGAAGTATTTAGGTTCTACAAAAAAAATTCTTAAGATTGAGATTCATAGGGATGGGTGCTCTAGAAAACTGTGGTTATCTTAGTAAAGTTATATTGAGAAGGTGCTAAACAGATTTAGGATGAGCAGTGCTAAACCAGTGAGTACTCCATTGGCAAATCACTTCAAGATTTCTTCAAATCAGTGCCCAAAGTCAGATAGAAAAATTGAATATATGTTAAATGTGCCATGTGCTAGTCCAGTTGGTTATTTAATGTGTGCAATGGTTTGCACTAGACCATAGCTCATGCTGTTAGTTAAGTTAGCAAGTTTATGTCAAAACTAGGTAGGTAGCATTGGGAAGTAATCAAATATATTTTTAGGTATCTAAGGGGCACAATAGGTTATGGCATTATGTTTGGTAGTCAGCAAGGTGATCCTTTAACTCCGACGTATGTGGATTAAGACTATGCTAATGATTTAGATGATAGGGGGTCTACAATAAGATATGTATTTATCTCTTATAGGAGGACCTATTTATTGGAAATCAATAGTTTAGTCTATAATGCCATAATTTGCAACTGAAACAAAGTATATAGTGGTAGTTGAAGCAGCTAAAGAAGCTTTATGGCTTATAGGGCCAGTGAAGGAATTAGGTATTGAGAAAGGTAGAGTTCAGTTGCATTGTGATAGTTAGAGTGTCATTTATTTGGCAAAGAATTAGGTTTATCATGATAGGACTAAGCAAACTAATCTGAGATTTCATAACCATGATCAAGATCCTAAGTACTACTGGATTCTTAGCTCAATCGAAAAAGTTTTATCACGCTCATGATGCTGCTCATGATTTGACTCATGAGGGGCATCACAGTTGGGGCATGGTCGGGATGATGACCATGAGTATTATTGGAATTTTTGCTTGAATGGACACCTTTGATCATGATCGGGATCAAGATCATGACTACACTCGTGACCCTTATCACGATCCACTCACGGTTATGATACTGACCATGAGCACTACTGGATTCTTGCTCAGCAATTTAATATTGAGATTGGTTTGGTCATGATTAGGTCACGATCAGGATAATGATTGTGACCCTTCATATCTTCTTCATTTTCTTATGATTTTGAACTTCTTTTAAATTTTATCTAATGAACACTTGAACACCCAATATTAGCATTTCAAAATTGTGTGGTTAAAATCAAAATGAGGTTAGATTTAGCTTTAATTATGCAAATGGCTAACAATCTCCCCTTTTTTATTTTGGCAAATGATTTTGAGAATTCTAAATAAGCAAATGTGAAGTGTGTGTGTTAGTGTTGCTTCCCCTCAATATATGCATCAATTTTAAGAGGTTCTCCCCCCTTGTATATGAATATATTAAAGTTTAAAGTATTATATACCAAAAATATACAGAAAGATATAAAGTTCATATATAAACTCAAATGTTTGTTGCTTGCATATGAATATTCTAACACACTGAGAATGTATTATGAATGTTTCCAACATATTAAGAACATATTTTAAACATTTCAACATAGTAAAAACAAAATTAAAAGTCAAATATCCAAATATACAAGAATATTCTCAAAATACACACTTTCTCCCCCTTTTGGCAAAATGCAAAAAGGAGATATAAAGAACAAGACTCATTACTTGAGTAAAAGATGTAATCCAAGACACATTACATGACATGATAAAATGAAAAACTAAAACATAATAAAATATTAAGGACAACAAAACACTAAGACAATACAAACATTAAAACTAAAACATTAAGACATAAAAGGAGAAGAAGGGGGATGAACAAAAGGAGCATATTGGTAAGCACAACTTTGCCTTTCATAGAGGTAATGCACATCATATTGGAGATGTGCAATGTGTTCATCAACCCTATCAAAGCAGGTGTTAAAATTTGATTCTATAAAAGACATCCTATCAAAGAGAGTTCCAACCCATGGAGGCTCATTGTCCATTACTTAAGTACTCCTTGAAGTGCCTTCACTTCTTGATCTTTTCCTTTGAGAGGAAGGACCTTCTTATTGTATGCCTTGAGTAGGGTCCCCTTCTTCACCCTCATTACCTCAAATTCTTCAATCTCCCTTAGGATAACATCTGTGGTATCATCTCCTTCGCCTCCTTCTTGAGTAGCATTTCCTTTCCAAACCCATTTATTTTCCAGAAGAGAAAATTGTTTCGAATGATTAACAAAGGTATCATAAAAAAGAATGGGAGGGATGCATTTAAGAGTATCAAGTTCAATGCCATAAAAACTTGCAAGTTTTGTCACAATCCTAAATCCTACCAATGCATATAGAACTAGAGACACTATCATTTACCAACCAAAGTCTCTATTGAAGTAATCCCCTTAAAGCAATTTAGATGTCATCAACCATGCAATGAAGAATAAAAAAAATCATCTAGGGAGATTGCTTCATTACTTTGGCCTCTTACATTGAAAGTATAAGTCAAAAAATGATGAATATACCAAAGTACCTTTGTTTGAAAGGCGGAGGCTTTGGTATGACCATCTAGAAAGGTAAAGGTTTGAGGCTTACAATGCTTGACCCAAAAAAGTGACAAAGCCATGTAGAGAGGGTTTGAACATGGCCTTCTTTAGAGAATCCGAAGAGAGTATCAAACTCTTGTGAAGTCATGAAGCGATCTTTACCACCAAGCTTGAAATGCATGCTATAGTAGGGATTGTTGTCATCAAATTAAGTAGTTCTTAGGGTGTAGAAGGAGAGAAATTCCACCACTAATGAAGGATAGGTAGGGAAAGGAGTGAATGCAAAATCTTTTACACCAACCTTGAGTAGAAAATCTTCTACATCCTTGAGGCAAGACATCTTTTAAAGCGTGGAAGAAGACATATACCTCGTAGAGATAATGTTTCTCTTTTGAAAAAGGGAAATCCTCTTCTTGATGTCTTGTGCTAAGTATGAGAAAGGAGGATGGGATTTACATAGTTTCTCTTTGGTTTATCTTCTAGGAGTAGGGGGTTCACCATGGGAGGATGAAGGAGTTTTCTTGGTTTTCTTGGGTGCCATGGTAAGAGTGTATAAACAAAGAAAAGGAAGATGATAAAAAAAAAACTTGTAGAGAATTTTGGGTGAAAGTGACTAAAGGAGAGAAACCTAGAGTTTATAAAGAGTAAAAGGAGTTAAATCATAGGTCAAAGAAGGTTTAAGAGTCAAAAAAGAATATTCGAAAACAGTTTTTGAAGTGAAAGGTCATGAGGAATAAAGAAAAAAATTGGTTTCTTAGGTCTGTGAGGACCATTGTCACGGTTATGACTAACCTATCACGATCGCCATCGTGACCACAACTACCCTGATGTCAAACTGAACAAGTTTCACGGTCTAAACCGTCGCCAATAATGTCATGATAAAATTACAATTTGACCCCTAAATTTTTAAAAAAGTTTCAATTGAATCCAAATCAAACTTTAAAAAGTTACAAATATACCGTTCTTGAGTAAATTTTAAAGGGAATAAAACAAAATTTGAAAAATTGACAATTTTGCAAACGAAAATTATTTAAGTCATGCAAATGACAACAATGGTCTTGGACATGTTTTTATATGCAATTTTCATTAATAAATTAAATAAATTTATTTTATTAACTTATTAATGAGTGTACACAATCAAAGTCATAGGTATGAGACTTAATGAATAACATTTCCACATAAATATGTAAGCAAAGCAAGTAAGAAATCATGTCAAGCTAGAGCCATCAAGCTCATTCAAAATAAAAATGTGCCCATCCTCACTAAAGGGTTTTATGAAAATGTCCACTAATTAATGATTTGTGTCAATAAATTCTAAAGTTATGTATCCTAATTGAGCATTATCTCTAAAAAAATGATGTCTAATATCTATGTGTTTGGTTCTTGAATGTTGAATAGGATTCTTGCTAAGGTTAATATCACGTGTACTATCACATTTGATAGGAATGTGATTAAGTTCTATGTCATTGTCCCTAAGTTGTTGTTTTTGACACAAGACTTGTGAGCAACAACAACTAGCCACTACGTATTCAGCTTTGGCTTTGGACAAGAAAATCAAAACTTATTTCTCCTAAACTAGGAAACTAAGCATTGTCCTAAGAATTGACAAGTTCTAAAAGTGCTCTTTCTATCTATTAAGCTACTGGCAAAGTCCACATCCGAGTACCTAATTAGGCTAAAGGAATCACTCCTAGGGTACTAAAGACCTAAGTTAATGGTTCCTATAAGATACTTAATGATTCTCTTGACTGCATTCAAGTGTGATTCTTTAGGACAAGATTGAAATCTAGCACATAAACATGTAGCAAACATAATATCCGGCCTACTAGTGGTAAGATAAAGAAGAGAACCGATCATACCTCGAAAGCACTTTTCATCAACCGACTTTCCACTTTCAACTTTACCAAGTTTGGTGGTCGAACTCATTGGAGTTTTGCTGGCTTTAGCTCCTTCCATCCCAAACTTCTTTAGAATATCTCTAGTGTATTTAGCTTGGTTAATGAAAATTCCCTCTTTTCCTTGCTTAATTTGGATGCCAAGAAAGAACTTGAGCTCTCCCATCAAGCTTATTTCAAATTCTCCTTGCATGAGCTTAGAGAAATCCTCACATAAAGAGTGGTTATTACCACCAAAAATTATATCATCAACATAAATTTGCACAATTAACAAATCACTCTTGGATTGTTTTATGAATAAGTTTGTATCAACTTTTCCTTTTGAGAACACTTTTTCTAAAAGAAAGTTGCTCAACCTCTCATACTGAGATCTAGGAGCTTGTTTCAATCCATATAGAGTTTTTGAAAGCTTAAAAACATGGTTAGGAAATTCAAAACCTAGAGGTTGTTCAACATAGACTTCCTAGAGGTTGTTCAACATAAACCTTCTCTTCAATAAAACCATTTAAAAATTCACTTATTACATCAATTTGAAAAAATTTAAAATCCGTGTAAGATGAAAATGCGAGTAGCATTCTAATAGCTTCTAACCTTGCAACGAGGGCAAAGATTTCATTATAATCAATGCCTTCTTCTTGATTATAAGCCTTAGCTACTAGTTTAGCTTTGTTCTTAGTTATGACCCCTTGTTCATTCATCTTATTTCTAAACACTCATTTGTTGCCTATGATAGGATGATGCTTAGGTCTAGGAACCAAGGTCCAAATCTTGTTTCTCTAAAATTGATTTAACTCTTCTTGTATAGCAAAGACCCAAAATTCATCACTCAATATAACATCAACACTTTTGGGCTCAATTTGAGAAATGAAAGCCTAATTAATAATAGATTTAAGTTAAGATCTAGTAGTTACCCCCTTTGTAGTGTCACTAATGATGAGGTCCTAAGGATGTGTTTTCTTGAATTGACAATCCCTTGGAAGGTCATCCTTCAAGGTAGGTTAAGGCATCTCCTTACTTTCCTCCTTACTTAGACCTTCAAGTTCCAAAGGCTTGCCAGCATTTTCTTCTTGAGTGTTCATATCCATAAGCTCATCTACAATATCATCAACACTACACAAATCTTTTCTAGGATCAAGTGAATTAGATTCATCAAATATAACATGCATAGATTCCTCAACTACTAGAGTTCTTTTATTAAAGACTCTATATGCTTTGCTAGAGGTGGAATAGCTTAGGAAAATTCCATCATCGACTTTAGAATCAAATTTTCCAAGGTTGCCCTTGGTGTTTAATATAAAGCACTTACACCCTAACACTCTAAGATATGAGATTTTGGGTTTTCTATTGTTCCAAAGCTCATAAGAGCTTTTGTTAAAAATAGGTCTTTTTAAAGACTTTATTTGCTATAAGCAAGAAGTGTTAATGGCTTCTGCCCAAAAGTATAAAGGTAAATTATACTCACGGAGCATTATCCTAGCCATTTCCACTAAAGTCCTATTTTTCCTTTCAACTACCCCATTTTGTTAAGGAGTTCTAGGAGAAGGAAAAAGTATATGAAATACCATTTTCATTACAAAAGGTCTTGAAAATTTCATTTTCAAATTCGATTCTATGATCACTTCTAATGGTTGAAATACAAAAACCTTTTTTTCTTTTTGAACTCTTTTTGAAAAACTTTCAAAGACTTTAAAAGCATCATTCTTATAAGCAAGGAAACACACCTAAGTGTATCTAGAGTAATCATCAACCAACATATATGCATAGTGCATTCCACCTAAACTAGCAACTCTAGTAGGTCTAAACAAATCCATATGAATGAGTTTGAGTGGCCTAAAGGTGGACACTACATTCTTGAGCTTAAAGGAAGATTTAGATTGCTTTCCCCTTTGACAAGCATCACAAGGCTTGTCCTTTGTGAACTCAAGTTTGGATAATCCAACCACAAGTTCATGCTTACTAAGATCATCTAAAAGCTCAAAGTTTGCATATCCTAACCTTTTATATCAAGTCCATATGTCATGGGAAATAGACATTAAGCATTTGATGTATTTGTTATCAACTTTATTCAAGTCAATGACATAGACATTGTCAACTCTTTCACCACTAAAAATTACTTTTCCTCATCTAAACTACGAACAAAGCAATTTTTAGGATAGAAAGTCACCTTATTTTCCATGTCATATAATGGACTAACACTAAGCAAATTATGGTTAAGGCCACCAACAAACAACACATGATCACTAGATAAGGATTAAGGATTACCAATTTCTCCAATGCCCACTCTATTTCCTTTAGCATTGTCTCCAAAAGTGACATGTCCTCCATCCTTAGCATCTAGCTTGTTGAATTGCTCCTTGTCTCCCGTCATGTGTCATGAACATCCACTATGAAGGTACCACTTGCTTTTTATTCTTGTGGACTTCAAGCACACCTATATAACATAATTTAAACATCATTTTAAAGCGCCAAACCAATAGTGGTCTAGGTTAGTTAGTCTCATGATAGTCCAAAGGAAGCAATTACAAGTGCAATCTTCTATAGAAGCACAAATTGCTAGTGTGACTTTTGATCATATAATAAAAACATTTAACATTAGCAAATTTTTTTCTCCTAAAAACATATGAATGCCTAGTATGTGAAGCATGCCTTTTATATTGTGGTTGTGTAATTTTCCTAAAGGTTATTTATGCTGTAAGAGGAGTGTGAGCAATGCATTGATAATGACATTGTGTGTTGTAAATTGATTGTGTAGCATGCTTAGGGGTATTGTATCTAGTGTACTTGTTAGCATGTCTACATTGAGGCCTTTTAGCTTATGCCTTACCTCTTTGTGTCAAGGGAGGTTGGGTCTTATGAGACTTGCCTTTTTCATTTGACACATGAGACTTTTTAGCATTGAATGCTTGAGTCTCAAGAGGGTTAGAGGAAGGAGTAGCATCATATGAGGCTTTGACAAAGTTAATATGAGATGATGATGAGGAAGAAGTCCCATTTTTATACCCAATTCCATGAGTGGCCCTATAAAATTTTTGAGATTCAAAAAGACTATCCAAAGTCTCTTTTCCTCTTTTGGATTTGGAAATGGAATTCTTCAACTCTTAAACCTCTTTAGAAAGCTTAAGATTTTCATCATTTGCTTTTTTAAGTTGGTCCTCCAAAGTGTTTGAATATTTCAAATCATTTACAAGCTTTTCATTAAATTTAACAAGTTTAGAAAAATTATTTTTTAAGTTTTTAAATTCCTTGGATAAGTTGGATAACTCATGCTTGTAAACCTTCTTTTTAGAGAGTAAGCTTTTACATTTAAGCAGAAGTTTGCTCACAATAGAGCTCTCATCATCATAATCATCATAAGAAGAATGAGATGTGGATGGTACCTCTTTTTCATTTTCAAAAGCCATAAAGCCAAGGTTTGCCACTTCTTGTTGCTCCTCTTCCGATTTGGAAGAGTCATCTCATAATCATTTATTGTTGAATTTGAGCTTGGGGCACTCATTTCTAATATGACCCGATTTCTCACATTAATAACAAGTAACCTCTTTGTTTTTCTTGCCTTCATACTTTTTGTGGTCTCTTTGCCTTGAGAAACTTTTTCTTTCCAAGAACTTCTTGAATCCTTTAGTGATCATGGCTATTTTATCATATCATTTTTACTAAAGTCCACTAAGCTTTCATTTTCACTTGTTTCTTGTATAGCCTTCAAAGTTATGTTTTTTTCTTCTCTTCGCTTCTTTCTCATCTCTCTCATCTCCTCTTTGCTTTATAATGAGCTCATGTGTAATAAGCTTTCCAATAAGCACATCAGTTGAGAGGGTTGAGAGGTATTGTGCTTCCTCAATTGAAGTTACTCTAGATTCCCAATCCTTCTTAAGTGGGATTCTTAGAATCTTGTTGTTCACTTCCTCCTTGGAAAAGTGTTTTCCAAGTTTCTTTAGAGTGGTAAGAAAAGCATTGAGGTGATTGGTCATTTCAGTTATTGATTCTTGAGGTTTCATCTTAAAGAGTTCATACTCATACATGTGGAGTTGAATCTTCTTACTTCTCACTTACATATTTCCTTCATAATGGTTCTCAAGTGTTTCCTATACTTCTTTTGCAGATTAGAAATGTTGACTTTTGCCACCTTCTTCTCTTGATATGGAGAAGAGTAGAGTGATCATTTCTCTCTTATTTTATGATTCTCACCTTTTTGAGTTTGATTCCATTTACTTCTTTCAAAAACCACCTCCACATCATTTACCTTATCTTTTGGAGGTTGCCATCTGTCTAAGATGACATTCCACAACTTTAATAGGAACACTATCTAAATAGAGTTCCATTTTAAACTTTAAATGGGGTTAATTACTCATATCAAAGAATGGCCTTAAGGAAGAAAAGTTCACACCCTCACTACCCATTATATAACCTTCTTATTATTAAGTGCCAAGAAGTTTAGCTCTGATACCAATTGAAAAGGCCCTAGAGGGGGGGTGAATAGGGCAAATTAGAAAAATTAAAATTAAGAGGGGGGGTGAATAGGGAAAATTAGAAAAATTAAAATTAAGAGGGGGGTGAATAGGGAAAATTAGAAAAATTAAAATTAAGTAGGAGCTAATTGAGAAATTCAAAGAAATAAAGATGAAGAGTAGGGGAAGAGAATAAGAACTCAAGATTTAAGGAGTTCGATTTAAGAAATGAATCTACATCTCCTCCTAACTTATTCCCAAGTTAGGATTTAAAAAACCCACACCAATCTATTACTTGATTGTGTATACAAGAGTTTAAGGCTCACTCTTCAACTTTACATAAACAAGAGTTTTCTTAGCTAACTTTAAAATCAATATCCCAAGTTTTTTATTGGATAACACTTGAACCAAATCCTTTTATAACTAGTTTCCTTTCTTAATCCTAAGAAATATAAGAAGAAGAATAACATAGTCTATCACACAAGCCACACTCAAATAGATTGAACTACAAAGAAATGAAGTTTGAAGCTTTAGAGAATTAAATGCTCAGAATAATTTGCTCACCAACACCTCTAACCTCTTAAATAAGGTTCAATGATAAGTATATATATTGAAAAACTTCAGGATCCTGAGCACTATTGGATTCTTGGCTCAATTGAAGAAATTTGGTCAGGCCCGTGATGCTACACGTAATCTGACTCATGAGGGGCGCCACGGTTAGGTCACTGTCGGGATGACGACCGTGAGCGCTACTGGAATTTTTGCTTGAATGGACGCCTTTGATCACGCTCTGGCTCAGGATCATGTCTTAATTATACAAATGGCTAATAGTAGTGTTAGTATATAAATATGAAAAAAATATCCTGGTAAATATTTAAAATTTTTAAAATTAAATTTTCAATTTAGACTTTAAATATAGAATTAAATATTGTATTGCATTAATTTATATAGAGTTGACTTAAAAATATTTTCATATCGATTATTTTTATTTAATCTTGGGCTTTCCAGTATTGTTATATTAAGATTTTAAAGTTTAATTGCATTGCATCAAATCCTCATATCTTTATTTTATTATTTTTTGTAATTTTCTTCCTAAGCTTATGTAATGAATATGAACCCTTATGGAGGAGAGGGTTTTTTTTTTTTGAACATACTTACAAAGGAGTGTTTATTGAGAAAAAAAAATGATTAACTATTGTCCGTATTAAAAAAAATACCAACACTAGTACACCCTATACTACATTAACCTTAAAAATATATATAATCTAAAACAAAATAATTAAAAATCAATTTTGATAATTTTTGGTCATCATTAATTAATTTCTTAAAAGCATCTCCAATAATACTCTTTATTTTAAAGAGCATTTTTTGCACAATAAAAAACATCTCAAAGAATTTTTAAATATAAATAGTGAAAAAATTTGTATAACTCCAATAGACTCTTTATATTTTTAATCTTCATTTTGTTTTTTCCAATAAACATTAATGTTTAATTTTTTTCTTCATTTGTTTTTACAAGATTT
>CATIWM010186023.1:0-25908 GCA_949671775.1 Mallotus repandus
TGGGTTTAGCTTGATTTGGTATTGGTCCAATATGCTGAGAATTTGCTCGAGATCCTCGGCATGTTGTTATGCTCGATGGCTTTTTACTATGATGTCATCCATGTATACTTTTATATTCTTCCTAATTTGATCTTGAAACACATGATTCATTAGCGTTTGGTAAGTGGCTCCACCATTTTTCAACCCAAAAGGCATGACCTTGTAATGGTAAAGGCCTTCATGAGTGATGAATGACATTTTTTCTTCATCTTCCTTCTTCATTAGAATCTAGTGGTACCCCTGAGCAGCATCAATGAAGCTACATAAGTAATGGCCAGCTGTCGAATCTACCAACTGGTTAATTGTTGTCAATGGATAGCTATCTTTAGGGCATGCTTTATTGAGGTCTATGTAGTCAACACACATCATGTGCTTCCCATTAGATTTTTTAACTAAAACCACATTGGCTACCCATTCCGGATGTGTAACTTATAAATCCGACGTCTAACAACGTTCTTGTTTCTTTGGCAATCACTTTCTATTTGTCGTGCGTAAATCTATTCTTCTTCTGGATTACATGTTTCTTTCCTGGTAGGATTTTCAGGTTGTGTGATGCAATCTGAGGATCTACACCCAGAATCTCAGTTAATTCTGAGGCAAAGCTATTTGAGTTTTTACTACGGACTTCATTGATACTCTGCTTGATATTTCCATTAAGCTCACCTCCAATTTTGACCATTTTTCCACCATCTATTTGAAGCGTCTGGACTGGCTCTTTATTTTTTTGCTTCTAAAGATGCTAGGGGAAATGCTTTCAGCTAAGGCTTGACAGCCAATTAATAGCACTGTTTGGCCATGGACTGATCTCTGTGTATGGTTATGACTCGATCTTCTAGAGGGATCTTCATGGTCAATCGCCTAATGCTTGTGGCTGCATCAATTTCTTACAAAATGGGTCTTCCAGTGATATCATTATAAGTGAGTGGAAGGTCTACAATGTTGAATAAAAATCTGACTGCTTTTATATCTCTATCTTATCGTTCTCTAAATTCTACTACCAGTTCCACTATCCCTATAGGCTGAGTTGTTCCACCACAGAAGCTGGTGATGGAATTCTTAATGGGTTTAAGATTAGTGATTAAGCCTCCTATAGCTTGGTAGGCGCTCTATGAGAGTGCATTGACAGCGCTTCCCTCATCTATCAAAAGCCTTTTCACCAGATAATTTTGAATGTATGCACTTACGACCAAGGCATCATTATGGGGATGCCAGATATGTTCTCCATCTTCAGGCCCGAATGTGATAGTTGGCCTTTACATATGGCTTTCTTCTCTTTGAGTTCTTTTCATCCTTTTCTTTTTAAGTGCTTCTCCTCTAACTATCATATTAATAACTCTGGCTACCTCATTCCAAGCTTTCTTTGCTTCCGATTTATCTCCATTCTCATCCTCAGAGTCTCGGTGTCTTTGAGATATATCAGTGAATTTTCTGAGTTTACCATTTTGTATTAGTTGTTCTATGGCCCATCTTAATTCCTGGCAATCATCAGTGTCATGGCCATACTCTCGGTGATATTGGCAATAAAATCTTTTATCTTGCATCGTTATCTTATTAGGGCTCAATCTTCTTGGTACAAATATTCCTACCCCATTTGCTTTGATCCACATGAGGATCTGTGATTTTGGAGCATTTAGAGTGGTATATTTTCAATTTCTTTCCTGAATCTGCCTGCTAGGTTTCCCGCCGAATTTCTAAAGTAAGGACGTTGGACTCTAGATCTCTTTAGCTCAGACCTTTCATCTCTTTTAAAGGTTGTTCTATCATCATCTAGCCGCAACCTTCTATCTTCATCTAGTTTTATTAGTTTCATTGCCATAGACATGACCTCAGAGAAGGTGGTGGGCTCTTTAGTCATGATCTTATCTTTTAGCTTTCCTAACGGTGTTCCATTTTTCATCGCCTCTACAGCCACTTCATCACTTAAGTTCTCGATCTATATGGTAACTTTGTTGAATCTATCTAAGTAGCTTCTCAGTGATTCTGTGATTTCCTGCTTGCACATTCGGAGATCATTTATATTCTTTGCAGGTAAGACATTGGTGATGAATCGAGTTCTGAATTTCTTCAAATGATGAAACATAATTTTTACGTAGTTGGTGAAACTACCTCTGAGCAGTTTTGGTGAACGTACTTGGGAAGACTTGACACAGTCTTCCATCATTCATGTTCTGGAGCATCATCTTAGTCCAAAATGAAGAGATGTCAATGATCGGATCTCTGGTGCCATCGAATTGGTCCAACTGAGGTAATTTAAACTTGGATGAAATTTTGGTCCTGATTATCCTGCTTATAAAGGGTGTCATTCCCTCCAGGACACATTCATCTTCCTTTCTTGGTCTCGTTTGAGCTTTATAGATTGCTTGCTCCACCTTCTGAGCTATCTGGGAATCATTTAAGGCAAGATGACTTGTACTTAACTCCCCTTCCGGGTCTTTCTGAGCTTCTTTGTCCTTTGTAGGAGCACTCTAAGATGCCACAGATGGTATGATCACGTTATTCTCTGGATTAGCAGCTCTGGGATTATTCACTTGAATTAAGGCGTTCAGTTGTTGTTGCATGAGGGTTATCTGGGCCTAGATGTTTTGGATCATTGCCTCTTTATTTATGGGAGGCAGGTTCCGTGTCTGTGCTACTGTGTTGAGGTCTAGTGTGTTTATAATAGCGGTTCCTGAAAGATTTGGGAAAGGTACGAAAGGGATGGGTCTGCCAGTATGATGTAGAGGAGCATAATAAGGAAAGTTTGTGTCGGGTGTTGCCCATGATGAATAAGGGCCAATGGGTCAATTGATAGGATAGGGGCTGATAGGTTAATAGGGAGAATAAGAGCTGTTGGAGTGATGGGAGTGTCTGGGGTTGTTCCTGGTGGATTGATCTGAGTGTCAATAGCTGGCGGTGGACTGGATGCCATTTTTAGAGTTGCTTAGCTCGGCAAATTCGTGATGGTTTCAACTCGAGAGGTTCCCACAGACGGTGCCACTTGATAACTTAATTTTTGAAACCTCCGAGTCCTGTGGTCAAACAATCAACAAAGAAGCAAAGTGAGATGTGGGGTTTTCCCCACAAACCCTCTGATGCTTAAGTTAGAGAGGGTAAGGAGAGAGCTTAGAAAGATAATGAGATAATAAGAGCTAAGAGAATTGAATGAATAGTATGAAGAGATGTTAGGAGTATTTATAGGGAATGGAATGCTCAAACCTGAGAGGAATAGGATTCCTCTTCCTTGTAGGATTTGCCCTTACTTGAGGTGGTTTTTCTTGATATGGAAGTCTTCCTGATGAGGGACACCCTTTCCTACTTGGATTTGATCTTCCTTGTTCTGCAAGTTACTTTTAATTAGAAATATAAGTTATTAGTTGAATAGAAATATACCTGAGGGGCATCAAACAGGAATGACCGACCAGTAACTTCAAATTCATGAACATATGTGTTCTATCCTTAAAACTAAATATAATATTCTTTAGTTTAATTTTAATATTAAGTGTGTGTATATATATGTTGTTGGGTTGTTGTATTTTTGTTGGGTGATTAACTCATTAAATTGCTAGCAATTATTCAGACCTTAAATAATAATAATAATAATAATAATTTAATGTAGTTTTATTTACAGTTGTAACTTTATTTATAATTTTATGTAGTTTGATATTAAAGTTGGTAATAGAAACAAGCCATTGTAAAACTAACTGTTGAAAAATTAGCCATTGTAAAATTAGTCGTTGTAATACTAGCCGTTATAAAACTAGCTTTTGGCACAAAAATAAACTAAAAAATATAATGTATGCATGCATTATATTAATATGATTGTTGAGGATGAAGGAGATGAAGTAACAAACTGGAGTGATGATGATGAAGAGCCTACAATCCCTGTGTGTACAGGTTCCGTCAAAATTTTCAAAATTATCTTCAAAGGAATGTGAAACTACGTAATCGAGAAGTACATTATCAACTTCGATTGGACTTTGTCGAGCATATATGGGAATGATTCGGGGGCAATAACAATTAAAATTAGTGTTAAAAACATTATTACTTCTATTTTTATTAATTTAAATTATGCGATTGAGTTAAATTAATTGAATGAAATATTTTTTTAGTAACAATGATTATGATGTAATTTCTAGAAACTAATAAAAAATTTTAGAAATTAATAAATTATTTTCTAAAAAAATATTCAAATTATTTTAAATGGTAATTTTATTTTTTTTGAAGGAGATTATAAATGTATTTATTTATTTATGGGATATGTAAAGAAATTATTAAAATAAATATGTGATTTGATAGTGAGTTCATATTATTATTAAATAATATGTAAAAGAATTATTTAAAGTGTAATGAATGAAGGGATAATATAATGATGTGTGGCATATGATTTACACTTTAGAGGGATAAATTATTCGAATGGTTACTAAATTTTAATTAGTTTTTCAAAAAGATCACTTAACTTTAATCTGTGACATTTTGGTCACCAAACTTTTATTTTTGTTTTGAACGTAGTCTTTGTCTAAAATTTTAAGCCTTAAAGTTATATAATATTACCATTATAGTCCAAAAGATGATATCCTTGCAAATAAGTCCATAGGTTCTAAAGATAATAAATAAAATAAAAATATATATTTTTATTTTCTCCATGTCTTCCATTGTAGAGAGTCTTGTCCATTATTTGTGTTTATTTGACTGGTCTAATACTAATATTTTGAGAGTTTTAAAACAATAATTATTCAACGTAGGACAGGAAGAGGTTAGTATTCATCAAGAATATCATAATCAATACTGGGAATGTGTTGAATACAATGGAAAATTGTGTATTATTAATATTATTATTATATTTTTTAGATCATTTGCTTGGTTTAGATTAAAACAATTTCTAGATAAATGGGAAATCGAACAAAGAGTTCAGATTCCAATAATTCATCAGGATTACAACAAGAGCATGTTTTAAAAAAAATTAATATGAACTGTACAATATATTTTTTTATTAATAAACAGTCATTTAAAATTCAAATTATAAACTAAAATTATAATAAATTATAAATATTTAAATTTTTATAAAATATGGTGATAAATGTTAAATATTCTAGTGACAATAGTCCATTTAGTTCTTATATTCTTTCCCCATATTCAAAAAAATTTCTAAAAATACTATGCTTCGCATAAAAAAAAACTTATTAAATTTTAATTTATTGTACAGTTCGTATTAAATATTTTAATTTATTATATTCAACAAAGTCACAGTATATTAATTGTGATATTCTTGGTGAATATTAATCTCTTTATGTCCTGCATCGAATAATTCTTATCTTAAAACTCTCAAACTATTAGTATTAAACCAATTAAATAAACACAAATAATGGATAAGATTTTCTACAATGGAAGGCATGGAGAAAACAAAAATATATATTTTTATTTTATTTATTATCTTTAGAACCTATGGACTTATTTGTAAGGAAATAATTTTTTGGACTAAAATGATAATATTATATAATTTTAAGGTTTAAGATCTTAGATAAAAACTACATTCAAAACAAAAATTAAAATTTAGTGATCAAAATATTACAAATTAAAGTTAAGTGACCTTTTTAAGAAATTTACTAAAGTTTAATAACCATTCAAATAATTAACCCACTTTAGAGAATATAAACCATTATAAATGCCTTATTAAGAGCCGCAATTATGACTTTTATAAAATCTCGGCGAGATGATAAAGAAATCTTTAACACTTGAAATTTAACTATTTAATCATTGAAATTATCAAATTAATCATTGAAATTGTCAAATATACTTACACTTTAATCTTTGATTTTATATATTGGAAATACCATATATTTTTTGCAAACAATAATAATATTAATAGGGTACTCTTGGATCTCACATCATTCAATTATAGTTAAATACGTGTATATAAGTATGTGCATATATCTTGTCTTGTCAGCAATTGCTTGGATGTGTATGCACGTACAGTAAGTCTTCTGCTCCAAAAAAGCAAGTTGAACTAATGAAACTTAAACCATGGATGATCCTTTTAGATCCCACAACATTGAACCAGGATTGATCCTCTTAGATCCCACATCGTTTAGTTGTGGTTAAGTGTATGTATAAGCATAGACATATGCCCCATTCAATTTGCAATTGTTTTGATATGTATGTACAGTAAGTCTTCTGCTCTAAAAAAAAATTATTAATAGGGTAAATTGTATTATTTCTTTCATGAGATTTGGTTATCATGACTATCAAATTTTTAATGTTTTTAATGTTTGTAGAGCCAATTAAAACATTTTTATATTGCATTTCTTTTACTCAAACACTCCTCTATTTAAACAAACCAATTTAAAAACTAGACATTATTAAAATAAAATGATTAATATGCCATTCCACTAAAACAATAACGCCATTAGAAAAAAGGAATAACTATTTTTTTATAATGTTGATCTATCGAAAAAAATAAAACCCCAATTTATCTATTTCTCATTTTAATTTATAAAGTATTTTGAAATATTTTGAGTTGATTATATAAGCTTTTAAAATTATTTTAGGTAATATAATGAAGTATCACACCGTTCCCTATAATTTTGTACGTTGACTATCAAAATATATGATTAAAATTAGATGATTTTTTTTTGAAAAAATTAAAATTAGATGAATTAGTACAATAAATAAAATAAAATACTTTTCAAAAAAATAAAATAAAATAAAGTTATTATGATCAATATTAGGAAAAATAGTAATTTAGTCACAACAATAAGACTAAAAGTATTAATTTAGAACATTCAATCAATTTATTTTTTTTTAAATGTAAGGTTTGAATCCTCCTAACATCAATACTTACGTCATATAATCTCCATATTAACAATATATCATGGATAGATTAGCAAGTATGGGTGAGTGTCAGTCGATTCAGTTGAAAATTATACAAAACTGAATTGAACTAAAATTATTAAGAAAATAAATGAATTGAACAGATAAAAATTGAAAACCAAATCGAATTACACTTAAATTTTCAATTTGGTTTGATCTGTTTAGATCTTTTTAAACTTTCAAAAGTTTTAAATTTATTTTATTTTTATAATTTTGCACTATTTTAATGATATTTATAATATTTATTATTGTCATTTTCATACTTATTTTGTTATTTTTTTAAAATAACCAAACCAATTATTCAAATTAAATTTAAATAATTTTAGTTTGAATTTTTATATTTTAAATAGTTTTGAAGAGTTTTAAATATTTAAAAACTAATATTACTTATCTATTTTTAAAATATTAATATTAAACTGATTATATTAAATCATAAATACTTATATAAAATAATAACATAAAAATCTAATTTGGCTCAATCTAATCATATTTTTAAAATAAAAATCAAAACAAATTAAATATATTTTAGTTTTTAAAAGTTAAAACTGGAATTAAACAAATTTTTAAATTAAACCAAAGTGACTACTTTGTTGGGCTTGGTTTTTCGATTTTTGATTATTTTTTTCACCCCTTTTGAAAATAGTCCACAAGCCGTGACTTTTTTATTTTTATTTGGATAAATTATATTTTTATTTCAATATTTTATTACATTATACTATTTTATTTCTGTTATTTAAAAATATATATATATTTTTTACTATTTTATTCCGATAAAAAAATTAATAAATGCTATAAAAAATAAAATGTCAGAAACGAAGTATTATACCGTAATAATTTACCCTTCTTATTTTTGCCTCCGAAAAAATCTACCCGCTGCCCGAAGCCCCATGAAAAACGTTCCATTATCATCAATCAATCCATTCACCGATTGACCAACAGCGAGAGACTGATACTACAGCTATGGCGGTAGTGTCATCATGCTCCGCCTCATCAAGCACTACCCATGCCCTCCACCGTCTCCTCCGCCCACCACCGCCGCCACCAGTCCTTTCTACTTTCTTGAGACCTCTTTCG
The DNA here is from genome assembly GCA_949671775.1 of Mallotus repandus. Lineage (NCBI taxonomy): Eukaryota > Viridiplantae > Streptophyta > Magnoliopsida > Malpighiales > Euphorbiaceae > Mallotus > Mallotus repandus. Next base: position 7,960 of record CATIWM010186023.1, read on the forward strand.
TGCAGCAGCACCACTACTTTTTATTTCACAAGTAAATCTATTCTGTCACAGCACCAAAAGAACACCATCAGCTTCTCCTCTTTTCTCCATTCTCCACTCGCTACTCCTCAATCTCTGCTTATTTCCCGTTGCATCTCCACAGCTGTTAATCACTCTGTTTCTTTATATAATGAATTAGAACAACAACAAGAAGATGATGAGGAGGAGACTGATGGTGGAAATGAAAACGTGGATAATGGTGTTACTGTTGATGATGATGATGATGATGAGGGTTCTTCGTCTTCTAAAGAAGTGTTGAAGAGAAATGGGTTTAAAGTACCCAATTTGACAGTGAAGGAAAAGAAAGAGTTAGCTTCTTATGCTCATAGTTTGGGCAAGAAGCTTAAGAGTCAGTTGGTGGGAAAGTCTGGTGTTACTGATAATGTTGCTTCTTCTTTTATTGAGACTCTTGAAGCTAACGAACTTTTAAAGGTAAACTATAAAACAAATTACTTGTTATCAATATTATTCTGCCTGTTAATTTTCTGTTTAGCTGTTCACTGTGTTTCTGTTGGTCTTTCTAGTTTTGATCTAATCATTTCAGATTGTTTAGCTTTAGCTAAGTCTTTCCCAAAATTGCATTTTCGTTTTGTCAAAAGGTCTGCAAACGAGCTTGCGCATTCTTTTGCACAGTTTGCTAGCTTTTCTGCTGATCTCCAGGAGTGGTTTATGCCTCCTGATGTTGTATTGAACATTCTGGCTAGAGATAGTCTTTCTACTTAGTAAAGTTCAGTTGTTTTCCTTCAAAAAAAAAAAGGTTTATGTATTATAGATTGGATAATGTGAGATGGCAATTGTCACCATTTCCCACGTTGGGGGTTTTATTTTCCTTGTAAATTGTCTTATGTTGCTAGTAATCTCAAGGGATGATATTAGATTATGATTTGGTTCCTGAAGTAGAAGAAAGTTTATTTCTATGAGTGTTACTTTCTTCAACTCAAACTCAAAAATTTGCTGGTAAATGGTGTCTTATTTTAGGTAATAAGCAGGATTAGTTGTGTGGGTTTGTTGCCAAATTGATTGTGATTATTCATGTGGACTATGCTAACTTCTTAGGGACTGTTCTTTTGAAAAGCTGGGAATGAATCTGATGCTTTTGTGTAAAGTATATTGTAAGCTCAGTGCTCAGTTTGCAGAAGTTGATGCTACTAGCGTAGAGTTTTGATGTTTTTGCTGCATCTTATGGGAGTGGATGTCATTTTGCTTCCAAAGCCTGGACCTTGTTTTGAGCAAAGAACGAGAACGCAACACAGTAAATTAAACGAAGCCTACAAGCTTTATGATTTCGTTTTTTAAAAGCAAGCTCTAAACTCTATTTACTCAATTGGGTCTTGACACGAAGTCAATCAATCAAGCTTAACTTTCCTCTAGAAAGCACAGGGAGCGCACTCCCAGAGCTTCCCCCATACAACCAAAGAGGAGGGGTAAGGGCATGTGAGGTTGCGAGCAAGCAACAAAGCATCTCTTACCCTCAAAAAATATTAATTATATTTGTCATACAGCTTCTCTCCTAGCCTGCACTTCCGACCAATGGGAGGAAATGAATAAGGGCCGACTTCACTAACTTTTAATTGACTCTTAGTTCTCGGTTTGCATTTCCAACCAATGGAAGGAAATGATTAAGGGCTGACCAAACTAAAAGATTTTTTTCAATAAAAAGTCTAGTAAAACAATAAATTTACGATCTCCTCATGGAGCCGGTGTCGTCAGATATAGATATCGAGCAAGTATAGCTTTTTTGGAGAGTCACCACTCTCTTATACTGACCTTACTCGATGTACGATTGAAACAATAGTTTTTCTCTACCTAGGATTTCTCCAGCTCAAATCAAGAGTGTACAACCTAAGCTGTATCTCTTCCAGCATTGCCCAAGGCTATATTGCGAGGAATGCGAGTTAAGCCATGAACCAAGTATACCCCAAGTTTCTTAGGTCACCTATGAAATTTGAAAATACTAAAAATTAGAGTGCAACCGGTAACTTTTTTCCTTTGAGTTTCAAGAGAAAATCTTATATTTGACTTTCTTGTAATTCAGAAATATAAGATATTTTAGTTTTACAAATTATTGAATTTAGGATTTCAGTACTTAATTAAATAATATGTACCGAAGGTGATAACATTCTTATTATCTACCCCCTCCCCCATACATTGAACACAGACCTAATTCCCTACTTTAAGATTTATAGCGAGAACTATGAGGGTTCTCCTCCTTTGCTTCACACCAGTAAATATAGAGGGAGCATAATTTTCTTGGTTTTGTTGGGTTTATTGAATGGGAGGAAGGGGGACTTTGATGTTCAATAAAGTATCCATTTCCTTAAGCTTCAACTCCGACCACAAAAGCGAGCCGCGGTCTGCCAGGGAGCGGAGTGAAGTGGACTGAGCGAAGTGAGCTCTAGACATAACGCATGGGGCGAGGGGACCTTTACGTTTCTGCAATCCAAGGACGCACCCGAAGGGGGCGTTGTGAGAGCGACTGTAAATGTCATGATACTTGCCATTGAAGGCGACAGGTCACATCCGATGAATGTTTCATGAAGTGTATTTCATTTATTACCATCTTACCTCCTACCAATAGAAGTGTATCCATTGCCGAGTGTGTGTTGTGTATTTATAGTTGTCATGATCGACTGATATTTTTTCTTCTTGTTGCATTGATAATGGATTTGTTGTGCTAAGCCAATGTTTAAATGCTCTTAATAGATCAAAATACACAGGACTTGTCCAGGTGAGCTAGGAGATGTGGTTCAGCAGTTGGAGGAAGCAACTGGGTCAGTAGTGGTCGGTCAAATCGGTCGAACAGTAATTGTATACCGGCCTAGTCTCTCTAAAATGGAGACAGAGGAGAAAAAGAGAGAGGCACGTAGAGTTTATGTGAGAAAAGAATCAAGATTGAAGCCTTTATCACTGGTAAAGAGAGAAGGAAAATTCCACTTTTAACAATAAGTACACTGCAAAGTTGATTTTTAACTAATGTATACTCTTGTTGGTTGCCTTATTGAAGTTGCAGCGAAGAGGACAAGTACAAAGGTCATCTGGGCGTGGTCGTCGAGGAAGCAGCCGGAGCTGAACGACATTATATGATACTGTTGCAGGAAATATTTTGGTGCAGACCCATTAGAAGACATCCTTTTCTTGAGACATTCTTGGCAAGGCATTAGATTTCTGGAAGTTTAAGCAGGAGATAGATTGCCGATGTTAATGAATACAACAAGCTCTTTGGTTGTTCGGAAGGAAATTTGTAACCCTTTCCAAAAATTCTTATATTCGATAGATTTTATGTGTTAAACTTGTAGGGATGGACAGTTAAGTAGTTTGAAAACTTGCACTTTGGATGGTAGTGTTTGTATGTTGCTTCTGAACTATAGGATAACGACTGATGTAAATTGTTAGTTGCAAATATAATTGAGCTGGTCTTTCTCTGCGATAAACACAAACAATCACACATGCACCAGTGAACAAATGATCTAAGAAGAAAAAAAAAATCCAAGCTCTTCTGGCCTAAAACTTATGGGTGAAAAAATGGCAAGTTCAGTTGGACAGGTTTGAGGTTATTAGACGATGAACTCAAACACATGGTGCATGCTGTCATAAACAATTGTCTGATATAACAAATTTTGTTTTAAAGGCTAGGGTGCTGGAGGCTACATCATCATTGGTTTCCTTGCAGGTTTGAAGCACCGTACAAGCATTCCAGATATGTTTAAGCATTGATGTGTAAAGCAAATTTTATATTAAAACCAAAGTTTAGTGAACAATATTCCAGCCTGATGTAATGACCTATTTTCCCCCATTTAATATCTGAAAGCTTTCCAAAGAGTCTTGATCTAGCACGCACTATTTGCAGCTTCAGATAGAGCACTGTTAGCGTCATTTAGGCATTGAATAGCTGTAACACTTGACCTTCAGCAGTGACACAAGTATTTGCTGATTTGATGATTTCATCCATTAGATAAATAGCATGAAACTTGAGCCTTGACAATCTCTTGAATTTGACAACATACTAATCTCAAGCATATTCATATGGATAACTATGCGGCTTTTAGCTTCCGTAATTCATGCTTGCCTAAATCTTCAGAGAAAAGCATGCCGTTGGGGGGAAGAAGGTGTAGGAGAGTAAGGAAAAAGCGAGCCTGAAAAAAGGAAAATGTGTAAAGGAAAAACAAGAGGGAAGGGCAATCTCTTCAAATACAGGTTGAAATTTTGCACATATAAGTGATTAGATTTGCTGTTCTTACCCATTGAAAGCCTAGAAGTGTACACCAGCATCCTAGCAATCCATATCCTCTGCTGCTCACAACCTGATTAAACATGGAATGCCATTTCTTGTGCATAAGAAATTGAAAATAGTTTCAGAATAAACCTTAGGAGAGCAAGAAATAGATTGTTACCAAGAGCACTAGAGCACCCACAGAAAAACATCCACTCATTGACATGCTGACATATTTGAGATCCCTCCCAGCCTGCAGAATAAAACAGAAATCGTAATGCCAGAAAACACGCCTGAAGCATTGTTTACTATAACATGAGCATTCTATCTGGCTGACTGATTTTGTAAAGAGTTTAACCAAACAAACGCTGTGGAAGTCTATTAACAACAAAAATGTGAAGACAAAAGTTCATATGATATTGTCTAGAAGTTCAAATAAATTTTGACCATACGTACCAGCAATGTTCCTTCAAAGCTAAGAATGCAGGGTGTCACAGCTAGTGCCATAAAGAATGGTATCAACACTTTGTGCATCTGCTCACACATAACAGAAGATGAAGGGTTACCATATCTCCAAGTCAGATCATTAGTTATGTTTCATTAAAAAATATTTCTTATCAATAGAGTATTTGCAATTTACGAGGTCTGTTTCCTCCATCTTTATTCAATTCAAGATTTGCAGGTGATATACAAATTGAGTTATAATGAAACTAGAAACTTAATAATGAAAAAGATATCATATATTATCCAATAGTAAATTGGTTGTGCTCATCTTTAGACTTTTCTTTTTATGCATGTTGAAACTGAAGATGAATAGGTTAAACATAGACCAGACATTGCTGACAATGTGGTTAAAAACAAACAATATGGAGAAGAAGTGTTCATATAGCCGATGTCAACTAGATTGGGGTTGATTTGGCAGGACTGAGCACTAATATTGGAATGTGAGTACAATGGATGGATGATCCCTCTAAAGCAGCACAGAGGTGCAAAGCTGCACTTTCTATGAAAATAATTGTTACTGCTTGCAAGCTTCTTCTTCTGCGCATAATGTTATGGCATTCATGGAGAGATTGTATTTTAAAAATGTCGAACATGAAAACTCACCTCTTGGATGACCTTCTGATCAGGAGTGAAGATACTTGGGAATAACCAAGGAACAGAAGTTCCCACAGTTCCTAATAGCAGTCCAAGTATGCTTCCAATGATCACCAGTGATTTCAGAAGCATCCGAGCCTGTTCCATATCCAAAATTCAATAACATACTTCAAGCAAACAAAAAGGTCATGCATTATTTCTCATTGATAGAATGCGCCGTAATTTAGATTCTGTCCGGAAGATGGAGAAAGGTTGTGCTTTCGCTGAGCTATGTACCCAAAATAACTCATGGAACCTCTTATGATGCTTTTTGTAATAGTAGCAAGCAAAGAAATCGACTTGCATTAACAAGAAGGTTGTAGCATCAATTAAAAATGAGGATTACTAACCTTTTCCAAACTTCGACTGGCTCCATACATCAACTCAGGCATGAATGACTGTGCAGTTTGAGAAAGTGGTTCGCCCCAAACTGTACATGTCATGAATGCTTGAATCATGACCTAGAAAACGTAATTTTACACAACTATTAGTTCTCAAAGATAACAGCTAGAAGACCTGGGAAAACTAATACAAGTGAGTATAGTGAACCTGATGAGCAGCCAAGCTAAGTGTACCCATAGATGAAGCAAAATACACAAGGAGCGAGTAGAAAGCCACCTGATACATGTCCCACAATGCCTCATATCCACAAGTTTCATAAGCACATAGCTAATTCAATGGAATAAAGAACTATTAATCAAACCTTGGACATCATCATTACAAACACTGGAGCAGCAATTCCAAATATTGTCACAAGGTCGTTAAGTGAAGGAACAGATATGGCATGTGCATTGTATCCTTTCTTGTTAAGCGAATCAATCATCATATAAGCTGCAATAACCTGAATTGTTTATTAATAAGCAACAAAGTGGCAATGCAAAACAAAAAAAAGGGATGTAGGTACAGTGAATGAGTTGATGAGGTTTATGATAAAATTCAGAATGTTTATTCAGCTTACTTGTGAAACCATTGTTGCCCATGCTGCACCAGCTATACCGTAGTCTAGAAACCTGCACAGGACTATATCACCGATGCCATTTATAGCACTGGCAACTGCCAATGCCTTCAATGGTCCCCAGGAATCTTTCATGCCAAGGCTGAAAGAGCAAAGATTAATATGAAATATTTAAACTTGCTCAAAACGAATGTTCATGGCAAACACTCAAATCATATAAATACCAAAAATCCATGAAGATCATTATAATACTTATGGATTTCATTAGCAAGTCAAATTCCATAATACTATAACGAAATAAAGGGATTGCCAACACATGTTGCAGAAAAAATATGGGAGGCATAGTGCATTTGCACCTTGCGCTTTGAGCAACCCATCCAATGAGAATTGCAGGCCATGCTAAACCTCGAATCTATGAACAGAACGAAAATGAATGGTTCAGAATATTATTGAAAAAAGCATAAGAAAGCCTAATGTTGGGAAGAATTTGTTTAGTAAATTATGAAAGAAGAAAACCAAGTAGAGCTTGCATGAATAACATCCATGAACACAAATAGATAAGAAATTTATTGTTTCAAAGAATGTAAAAAGCCAAATGACCATCCTATATTCCATTTAAAAAATAAATGATCTGCCATATGATAAATGTGAACAGTGGATAACGGAAAGTGTGGTATAGTGTCATTCTGCAAAGTGTAATAAGTGATAAAATTCAATAACCATACTACCAAATCAAAGGAAAGTTGTAAGGTCTTCGTCTTATAGGTTATCATTTTATTCTCTCAATTTGTATATGTGATATGATATACCATAATGTCTAAGACATGATTGGTTTCTAAAGAGAGTAAACCTGAACATATGTGTTTGCAACAGGGACAAGATGTAAATTATTGGAACCTGTAAAACCTGGAAAAAAAAAAAGAAAGAACAACAAATTCATCTGTCACTGCTTTTTCTCAACCAACGTTCTTGTGATCCATTAGTTGGGGGTTAGCGTAGAATGACTGATTAACCAAATATAATTAGTGTTCACCACTTCACTGTCAACAAAAAGAAAGAAAGGACAACAAAATGCTTTATCAGTCTTGCTTACCAGCTAATACTGATGAGCCACAAAACTTTGTGAACCAAATCATCAGGAATCCACAAGTCAAAGCAATGAAGAGCAAGACAGAAATTATATGCTGAACTTCATTTTCATCCTGCACCAATTGTGCATGGTCAAAACAAAGGCACTGGATATCATAGTAACTGGTCCATCACAGAACAGGAATGCAGTATTAAGTTCCAAAATTTGGAAGATGTATAGCGATTGACTTTACAAGATCAAGTATGAGTTATAACTTTGAGAATAATTTCTAAATCCCGAGTGTTGAGATGTTGCAATCACTAGAGATTTAATAGATCAATTTTTTTGATTGAATAAGTCAAGTGTTACTGAGAACACGGTGAATACCGAGATAGCATGTAAAATAAAGACACAAGGGGGCCATTCATTTCCATGTAATAGTCATGTCTCCGTAAAAGGTTCTTCTGATGGCCCTTAGAAGATCCATATCAGCTTAACATTCAAATGTGGTGTTAGGTAATTTTACTCAAGGCATGAATAGACAAAGAGAGATATAACATGGTCTTGTTCGGTGGTAATATGACAAAAAAACAAACCATCTAATTTGGAAGATAAGCTCAAGTATAACACCATGTTATCATAAATAGTTAAGAAACTTCAGAAGCTAACCTGTTTGGCAAGGGAAGTGGCAACCATATTTGAAGTAGAAATCGACAAGAACATGAATATATAACTCATATTGTCACATAAAACTGTTCCAGGACCTGCTCAATCCCAAAGTTTACTTGTCAAAATCAATCCACGTATTTGAAAAATAAAAAATACTTTAATATAAATAAATAGATCATACACAATCCAGATTAACCCATGTAGCACAGTTGAGTTAAAAGTTGCAAATTTCCTACATTTCCATCACAGCCACAAGAGATAATTAGTAAGCCAGAAAAGTTCGAAAGAAGTACCCAAAGCAGCAAGCTCAAGGGAGCTTCCTTGACCAATAACAGCAGTGTCAATAAGACTCATTAATGGCCCACATATCCAGAGTCCTGTAGCTGGTGCTGTAAACATGATAATCTCTTTAATTTGTTCCCATAAACTCTGACTCTCCAGTCCCTGCCTGCTCCCCTCCATTCCCTCCACTTCATTTTCATCTTCTTTCTCTTCTTCAACAATAGTACGATCCTCATTTCCAGTTGCAGTTACAGTATTGTTGACAAGTTCTTGGCTTGGACTTATGCAAGGTGTGACAATCCTGTTTCTTGATTTATTAATGCTGCCTAAGCTCGGAGGTAAAAAGTTGCCGTGGAAGGTAGGTGGAGCTAGAGATGGAGATGGTTTCTTGGGATGGAGTAAAGGCTGAGAAAGGAATATGGGCTTGAAGGTGTGAGAAGAACGAAGCAAGGACTGGACATGCATATTTCCTTGGTTTTGACAAGAGGTCAAAGTGAGAAAAAAGAACGGAGAAAGAGAGTGGAGGTGGGTACTGGGCGATTACAATTTAAAAGTTAGAACAAAGAACAACGGTTGAAGAAGAGAGGAGAAGTAGTACTCATATAGCATATAATATTAAATGAAAGAGAAGTGGTTCATGTGTAACTTCCAGTTTAAACTTGAAAGAGGCTTCAAGAGAATGAGAGCCACATACAAGTGTTGACGGCCAAGAAATGTTCATCCTTTTTCATTATACAGTACACATGGAATTGGGCCATGCACGCAACTTCTAAGTTTAAGAGATGGGGGAACATAAACATTTCCATTATCTGCTAAATTTGTATCGCACACCAATTCAAGATGTACCCTCTCTCTCTCGAGATCTGCATGCTCACGTGCAGATTTCACATCCACATGGAGATGTATCTGCAATAATTCATTAGGGTAAAAACTACGATGTTACTGTCAACATCAAAAGTAGATTCTGCATCTCCCTTTCTCAGTTTGCCCAGATGAAAGTAAGTCCGAGCGCGCAGTACATAAAGAAAGACCATGAGAAATACTGCAAACTGCTCGATACACATGTAGCAATCTGTAGCCTAGAGTTGAATTTAGAAGAGCTAGAAGCCTGCAGCAAATTGTGTAGTATCTTAACTGGAACTGAGCAAACTTGAGTCAGTTGCATCGGTCTTGATTGGCACTGTGCCAACTTGAGTTGGAAGTGAATGCACTTATGAAATTTAAAATGCAAATCCTGACATAGCAAGAAAAGCGGCAGGCAGGTGATAAACTTCATTTGCTTCTGTTGAAGATCTGCTCAGTTTTGTTGGCACTCAAAAGACTTACGAATACACTTGCTTTTGAACTCCCAACAAATTATTATGCAATTGGCTGCCTATAAAAATTTAGGGCAATTTGCTAAGCTAATTCCTCTGCACTAATGTGGGAAAACATCCCTGACGATTATTGAATAATATACAGCCACATAAATTGTTAAAGCAAGCATCACAGGCCGAAGAAAAATATATCACAGCCTGAGGACAAATCGTTGCATCTTTTGCCTCATTGATGCTGCAAAAGAATAATGAGGAATTGATTTCAGAAGGGTAAAGAAGCTCGTGCTAATTATGCAGTTCAGCGCCTACAGAAGAGTTGAACACTGCATGACATCTTACGATCCTGCAATGTTATCTCCCGTCCTGTATTAAGCTAAGTAGCTTTCAACTTCTCAACTTCATAGCGGCTCAAGTCTTCAGAGAACAATACACCATCAGGAGAAAGAAGTCGTTGAAGAGCAAGGAAGAATCGTGACTGAAACAATAATATGGATGAAAATAAGTCACGGAGAAATTGGTTTACAGTAAAACAAATGTGTTTCTGGGCATGTTAGGCTTACCCATTGAAATCCCACAAGTGCAAACCAGCAGCCAGCCAAACCATATCCTCTGCCGCATACAAGCTGGCACCAAAAGCAAATAATAACTCTAAGAAAGTGAAATGGAAAGAATTATGACATAGAAATAAGAAGACCAAGACTATAATCTCTACCATCAACACAAGGCCACCAAAAGAAAAGCATCCAGTCATTGACAAGCTAAGAAATTTTAGATCACGCCCAGCCTGCACAAACATGCATGTGTTAGAACATAAGCTGGTACAATTTTGGGCACCTTCTTACATGTCAGTTTTTTTTTTCTGATACCTGTTTAAAATTATTCCATAAGTTAAAATTTTTTATTAAATAAAATGAAATTTTTTTTTTAGGTTTTACAATATTAAATATCATCTAAAAGGATTAAATCGTTATTCTTGAATAATATATTCATATATGTAAGACTTTAAATACTATTAATTAGTATTTGATGGAAAAAATGTTGGTTGGTAAATATTGCAGTTAAACAAGTTTTCCACTAATTATATAAATAACTTTTTTCTAAATAAAAATAAATTTTAATAGGATGGGCCTAAATCCATCTTGCCTAATATCTTAAGCAGGGTGGGATTTTCTCAGCAATTAGGAGCTAATTAGTGCAAGATGGGTGAAAATATGACAAAGTGGGGAATGACGCATCTACATAAAGGTTCTACTTAAATTTGGTAAAAAAATACAAATAAGATATTTGAGGTCGACTTGAAAGTAAATTGAGTAGAACATTTCGTTTAAAGTCAAACTAAACATACCATCAATGTCCCTTCAAGGCTATGAGCACTAGGTGTCACAGCCAATGCCATGAAGTATGGCAACAGCACTTTGTGCATCTGCATGAACGCATGATTTAATAAGAAATGCATCCATAAAATTTAAATCATCAAAAAAGGACTGAAAATAACATTCCTATATATAAGCAATTGGTAATTTCTGCTATCCAATACCTCCACTATTAGCTCAACATCCGTCTAGGATAGCTAAAGAGAAACCAATGATCAACTGGCTAATTAAACAGAAAGAGAACCCTGTTTCCATTTGAGATACAGCTAAACATAACTAGAGGCCTTCTAATTAAATTCTTGAACTGTTTGCAATTTACTAAGAAGTATTGAAATGATATATTAAGAAAAGCAATGCTGTCAGAATCCAATAGTCATTCAACATGGCTCTCAAAACATGAATAAAGGAGATCGAAATAAAATCGATGTCAATAAAACCAACCAACAAACATAATCCCTTTTATGCAACAAATGATTCAGTGCACATTTAAAATGGAAATATGGTGTTTGATAATAAGTTGATGTCTTAACAAAGAACAATAGAATGAATAATTGCTCCCAAACTCATGACAGTAAAATACACAGGAATTTCAGGAAAGAAGAAATGAGTGAACAAAGAAATAGGAGAGCAAAAACAAGTGCTGACCTCCTGTATAATTTTTTGATCAGGTGTAAAGAGACTGGGGAACAACCAAGGAACAGATGTTCCAATAGTCCCTAACACCAAACCAAGTGTAGCTCCAATTATCACAAGTGACTTTAGCAACATCCGGGCCTGTTTCATCAAGTTATCAATCCTTTCAGAAACAAACAAGCAAAAAACTGCTATTTTGTAGCCAAACAAAATTATCTATCATATATTCCTATATTTATGTGCGAGGTGAGACCATTATTTCTTTGCCTATGGCTAGCATCACCAACCTTTGCCAAGCTTCGATTTGCACCATGTAGCAATTCAGGCATAAATGATTGTGCAGTTTGAGAAAGAGGCTCACCCCATACTGTACACATGCTATATGTTTGAAGCATGACCTATAGTAAATGTTACAGTTGTCAATGAATATATCAGTCTTAATTATAAAAAGCTAAAAGAAAGAAAGGATAATATTTGAAATTGCAAGTACGAGTATATCTAACCTGATGAGCGGCCACAGAATATGTGCCCATAGATGTAGCAAAATATATAAGTAGAGAATAGAAGGCCACCTAAAATATGAAAATTCTCAGATTATGGAACTAAGAACATCAGACCAAATAAAGGTACAAAAAGTTAAAGAGTCAAATTGTGATAATTGGAATCAAATATAAACATACCTTTGACATCATTGTCACAAACACTGGAGCTGCAATCCCAACTATAGTCAAAAGTTCATCAAGTGTTGGAATAGTGATAGCAAATGCATTGTATCCTTTTTTGTTCAGAGCTTCAATCATCATGTAAGCTGCGATCACCTAGAGCATATATAGGTAGGAGGGACATGGTAGGGTATACCATTTTTAAATTCACTCAAAATTGCTCAAAAAAAGACAAGATAAAGAAATCAATCTATTAACATGGAACATTAAGCATACTTGAGACACCATTGTTGCCCATGCAGCACCAGCAATTCCATAACCCATGAAACTACAAAGGACTACATCGCCAACACCATTTACAATACTAGAAACTGCCAAAGCTTTCAAAGGTCCCCAAGAATCTTTCATGCCAAGACTGGAATGCAAGAAAAAGAAAACCCAATTACAGATTAAGCAAATACCAGTAGTTCACATCCCACAATTTTAAAAACTTTGAAAAAAAAAATGACTCACAGCCTTGAGGACGAGTGATAAAATTAAAATAAATTTGTTAGTATGAAAAGAAAAAAAGTTGGGCAGACCTAAATTTTGACTCTAATTGTTTTGATACATTCGAGAAAATGTTTCTTAAATTGTGGCATCCAGTTCATAAGACCATAAAATGCCAAGTTGCACTAATTATTCATTGTCATCAGGGAGAATTCTACAGGAAGGTTTAATGTAACTCTAATTACTAGCAGAGAGAAAGAGAGTTTATACAATGACTAAAACAAGTTTTCTAGAAAAAGGAACCAGGAACATCAGCAAATACAAATAGATAGAAGATGTCTAAAATAGTCACTACACAGTTCTAACATAGTTGATAGTTACATACAGAGCCAACCAAGCATAACATATTATAAAACATGATAAAAGAGTCTTGTTTAAGGTAACTAACAAATGCATTATCAATTCATTAATTAGATAAAGTATAAAAGAGATATGGCCTAAAACATGACATAGTTTCACCTTGCACTTTGAGCAACCCATCCAACAATAACTGCAGGCCATGCATAGCCTCTAATCTGCCAACAGGAAAAATCTTTGTTCAATTGAAGAGCTCTTGAAACAAAGAAATGAAAGCATAATCTACAATAATTGACAAGGATAAGGATCCCACTTAATTAATTCAGTGGAAGAATACCAATCAAGTATTTGATCAGCATTGCTTTACAAGACATGATCAATAGTATATTTACCATTCTGGACAAATTAATAAGTTGTAGAAATGCAGATAGCATTTTTCCATAAGCATTTTTATCGTTAAGAGTAAATTGTTGCACCTATAACATTTTGTCAACTGGTACTGAACAATTTAAGCAAATAATCCATATGACTAATACATAAGTGTCAATTTCCATACATGAGTTTAGTGATAATAAGAGCATTAATTGCTCCAGCTTAAACTAGTAAATAAAAGCCTTAGTATGAAACGCAGGATATAAGAGCATCCAAGTGATAAAGTTTGAAGTATCCGAAACAAAAAACATAAGGTGGGAATGCTTCAATAATAGTATTTTCTTTTCTCTTCAATATATTAGTAGTTGGGGGGGATAGAGAAAAGGAACACATGGAAGAGTATGAACCTGAACATAGGTATTTGCTGCAGGTACCATATGCACATTTTTTGGTCCTGTAAATGCTGAAAGATTTGGAAAAAACACAACTTCATCATTCATTGAGTTAGCTATTCCAACTATACACTGCATCATGAAAAACTCAATACATCTTAATACTAAAAAGATTACGAAAAAAAAAGAATTTAGAAACTTCATCTGTACAGAATGTAAAAATAATTAACAGCTTTACTGGACTTTATTACCAGTTAATGCCCAATAACCGAAGAATCTCGTAAACAAAAACATGAAGATACCACACGCCAACCCAATAAAAAGTAGGATAGATATTTGATGTTGCACTTCATTTTTACCCTGCATGAATATTATCTAGTCAACCACACAGCCTAAATCTTAGCAAAGCACTAAGTGAGTGGAATGATCTAACTGACTCGCAAATTTAGAGACAAATTTAGTCTTTACAATGTTGTCAGTTAGGGTTCTGTCGCATAAAGTGTGAAAGTATCATCAATAACATGATGTAACTGGGTATAGTTTTGGTGCAAAATGTTACAAATAAGGATATGATCTCAGTCTTTACAATTCAATTCACAACTGATTTCAAGAATCAAATCGGCAAATGTTGCACTTGCGAGCATGAGAGTTTTAACTTCTCCTTTTGTTACCAAGACTGTCAATTCTTTGCAATCAAACACATAAACAAATATCATTTTTCTAATAAATAACGACCAATATATTTAGTCCACCTAGAAACTACCCACCAACTGCATATACATTTGGAGTCAAGTTACCAACTCCAAAAAGAAGTAAACCTCCTCCAATATCACCCCTAGAGTATTCATATCTCCATGTAACTTTTTAATTATCCCATTTTCACAATATATGATCAATCAATAACAGAAAACTAACCCGTCTGGCAAGAGAAGTAGCAACCAAATTTGAAGTGGCAACTGAAAGAAACATGAACACATAACTCATGTAATCACAAACCACAGTCCCAGGTCCTGCCACCGAAAAGCCACAATTAAACCAATTAAAACTACATTTATTTACTTTAAAAATTAAATCTTTCTCTTGTTTTTTGTTTTAATTTTTTTTTTTCAAAAAAAAAGATACCTAAAGCAGCAAGCTCAACAGAGCTACTCTGACCAATAACAGCAGTATCAATTAAACTCATCAATGGCCCACATAACCAAAGAGCTGTAGCAGGCCCTGTAAATACCACTATCTCCTTCATTTGCTTCCATATACTCTGATTCTCCAATTCCTCTTGAAATGGAGCAATGTCACCATCATTTCCAATCTCAATTTCTCGATTCTTATCATCATTATTATCAACTACATCACTGTTCGAGCTAATGCAGTTACTTACAAACTGATTCGTTTGATACTTGAACGAAGAAAGATGCAATCTTTGTAAACAGAAGCTTGGTTTCTTAAACAAAATCAAAGATTGAGAACTGTAATGATGTTCTTTAAATTTAGGGTTCTGAAGAGAAACTAAAGAAGAAAAAGAGTGACAATTTAGGGTTTTGATCAGCATTTTTTTAAAGAAAAAAGTTTAGAAATGAAGAATTTGAATTGGGGAATTTTTGAAAGAGGGTTCTGAGGAGGCAAACAAAGAAGCATGGCGGCTTGGGCTTTTATGGTTTGGTTTGGTTTGGCTCGCTTATTCTTGTACGCAATGCTCACTTCCTAACCTATTTCTTACACAACTGTAACTGTCTGTTAACGTCCACCACTGTTAACATCCCGCAAAAGTGTCTTGGCCAGTTCTGAGCTGTTGGGTTTTGGTGTACTTTTTGTGGTGCGCAGATATTTCAATTTTAACGGTCTATTTTTCGGATCCCCCAAGCATATACTTCCAACATTACTGTATGATTAATGCTAAAAAAAAAAAAATACTGTATGATTGCATGTATAACATAAAAATATATGTTTTATTTTTTTGCCAAATAGAAACCTACTCTTTGTATTTGTAGTAAAAAATTTATTGTCTCTTTGTATTTAAAGTTTGACTTTATAAAAATATCAATTTATAAAATTTGACTTTATAGACACATCTGTACTAATAGTGAAGACTCGCATGAATGTTGAGTTGTTGACTTTTTCTTTTTATTGATAAATTTTTTTTAGTCCTTGAATTTATATTTAAAGTTAAAAAATGATCAAATTGATTATTATAAAAAAATTTATTTAAACATGTACTTTCTAGTTCAATTAATTTTATAATTTATTAAAATAATAAAAATATTATTTATAACTTTTTATAAATAAATAAGTTATTTTAAAATAAAATTAAAATAACTTAAATAAAAATTTAAAATATTTTAATATTTATAAAATCATAAAAATTCATATTACAGAAATAATAAATTTATAAAATATTATAAATTCTACATTGTAAATTGTAAAAATTTAAAATTAGAAATAAAATAACTAGTAAAAATTGATTATACAAATGTAAATTTTATTTTCATATTAAATCAACATTATTTGGAATTGTACGTATAAAAAATATTTTTAAATTTTAATCAAAATAAGTGGATATTAAAAAGTTTTATTGATAATTTATAACTCAAATTAATTATTATAAATAAAAAAATTTTAAAATTTTTAATTTCTCTTAATTAAGTTAATAACCTAAAAAATGAAAATTATTAATTTATAATTTTTATTCATAAATATTTTATTCTATGTAACAATTAATAACTCCAAAAAATTTTATAATATTTTAAAATTTATAAAG
The DNA here is from genome assembly GCA_949671775.1 of Mallotus repandus. NCBI lineage: Eukaryota > Viridiplantae > Streptophyta > Magnoliopsida > Malpighiales > Euphorbiaceae > Mallotus > Mallotus repandus. Next base: position 24,670 of record CATIWM010186023.1, read on the forward strand.
TTATAGATCATGTAAATCAAATAAATTATATTTTCATTTATTATTTGACTAAATAATTATTTATTATTTATATTTTGTTATTTACTTATGTAGAACTAGCATATCTCATGTTAAACCGTTTATAATTAATTCATTTTTATTTATTAATACTTTTTAAATTATAACTACAAATAAATAAATAAAATTAATAATATTTAAAGACTGAATGATATTTATAAATATTATAGACTTCATATTTAAATTATAAAATTTTAAAAATGAACTAAATAATTAATAAAATTATTTATAAAGATATAAGTTTTATTTTACTTTTAAATATACATTATTCAAGTATGTGCTGTAAATAAAATATTTTTAATTTTAAAATTAAAATATCTAAATATTAAAAAATTAAAAATATATTTGCCAATCTTATGTCAATATGATCAAAATATACAAGTGTAAATTAATTAATAATATCAATAATAATTATGCCTTAAATTAATAAAAAAATTTAAAAAATTAGGGGATCAAAATAATAATTTATAAGAATTATGAGGATTGTAAAAAAAAAAATTAACTAATGAATGTGGTGTAAAAGATGGAGGTGTTTAAAGAGTACAAATTTCATAAGTTGAGGTATCTATAAAGTCAGACTCTAAATATAAGGAGCTTATAAATTTTCACTACAAGTACAAGAGGTTAGGTATATGTAGGCAGCGGAATTTAGTGTGCGTCCAAGTGTTTGGCAACCACGACACTATGCAAGCTCAGGGTCTGCTAGGAAATATATAATGTGCTTAAGCCCAATATAGAGATGGAGTCGCTACCCAGATAAAAGTCGGGACACACTATACAACAACTGGATTCCAAGGAGATTTCTAGAAGCCGTCATCAGAGATCGGGTTAGGAAACTGGGTATAGGCTTTTGAATGCCCACTCAACCTTGCGATTGGCCTCCGTGTGTGTTTTATATTTGATTACCTTTGATTATTTTCTTATTATTGGATGGATTGCAAATGCTTCCAATTTTACTATTTAATCTAAGTATGCACATTAGTCATTTTACATGCCTTATTACCTTGTACTTATTACAAATATTACAAACATTCATTCAAGACAATCGGGGAAAGGATTATGGATTACAATAACTTATAAAATTACAATGATACTGAATCCAAATAAAACCTCTGAAGAGCTAATTAATTCACCAATTAGTTAGTGATTGGAAAATCAATGAAAAAATCTACAACAAAAAAA
>CATIWM010186029.1:0-12728 GCA_949671775.1 Mallotus repandus
TGGCTTTGGTTGTGTTTGTCTGTGATTTTGATTTATTTGGATCTGATTCACGGCTAAAACTTGAAAAAAAGTACGTAAAAGAAAAGTGGGTGTTTTGGTTGACGGCTAAAAATCAGAAAGAGGTAGAGAAAAGAAAAGTGAAAAACCCTAGCCTCCCAAAAAACCTCCTCTACGTGAAAGAAAATCACGTATTTATAAAGACACCATCCTGTAACCCTAAATTGGTTACAGGATAAAAATTAATTAAATTATTTTATTATTTATCTAAAAAAAATAAATAAATATTATCTACACATTTATCTAATAAAATAAAAATACTTATAAAAAACCTAATCAAATCTAATAATAAATAATAAATAAATAAAATAAATAAATAAACAAATTTTTGAAAAAAAAAAAAATCGGAAAGTTATTATTCCCGACCGGAAATACAAGATTTCCAACGGAAATCTATATAAAAAAAAAAAAAAAGAAACGTTAAAAATGGCCAAATGAGTTTATTTGGCCGAAGTTGGCCGCCAACTTCGGCCCCTTTTTTTTTTTTCTTTAATTAATTTTTTTTTTTGAAAATTTATAAAAAAAAGTTAATTAAATAAATAAAATTTACAAATAATTTTAAAAATAATTTACAATTTAGTTCTAAACCAATAAATCAAATCCAATAAATCTAATTTCACAGTCTATTTTCATCATCGGGTCCTCTGTTGCATCCATACTCTAGTCATCCCAAAATTGGGTGCTTACAAATACTCAAAGTCGGCGCTGCAAGTTTCTGGATGGAATAAAGATTGTCAAATTCATAAATAAGTTGTTGCCAACCTTTTTCTTTTACTAAACAAAGACTGTATCTAATTGCCAAAGTCTCGATGACAGCCACATCTGAACATTCAGCAAATTATTTACTGGTAGAGAAGATAGTTTCCCCAACATCATTTCAGAAAATCACCCCAGCAACCATAGTTTTAGTTTCAGCATACAACCACATAAGAATTATTTTATAAAAGCCAGCATGAGAAGGCTGCCAAGAAAGAACATCAGTTTCTAAAGAGCAGGTAGGAGAAAGTGAATATTTCTAATGGTCCTGCTGTAATCAAAAGGCTTAATCTAACAAATCAAAAAAATTGTCAAACTTGAATTGCCATGAACCAGTTGATTTCTATTGAACCACATACACCGCCAAATATACCATTTGTTCAAGAACAACATTACAACAGTTGTGCTTAACCACTAAAAAATAATCACTTAGAGTATTAACATGCCAACCATTAACTCTGAAAACACAAGGAAGATGAAAACCACACACCTCTAGACCAAAAGTAGTTTTTAAAGAGGTGTATAAGTGATTCTTCATGATGGTGACAAACTGGACAAAGTTGAAGGACTTCAACCTTTCTCTACTTAATATTTACAAAATAAGGTAAAATATTATGAAGTGCCCATCAAAGAAAGATTTTGACTTTGGGGGTGATGTTCAACTTCCAAACAATCGACCAGATAAAAGTGTTTTATACTAACGGAACTAGTATTTGGATCCCTCAATACTAAGCCATAAGCAAGCTTATAACCATATTTAACTAAATATTGCCCATTTTTAGTATATAACTAAAATCTACAATCAACTAGCAATCGAAAACCAAAAGGGATTTAAAGGATAGCTTTCGCTTAAAAAGGCAAAAATAGATCTCGAACCATGGGCATAGTCCATTCTTAGTATCAAAATCAATAAGTTAGTTAACAATAGAATCTAAAGATAGACCTCTAGGCAGAAGAGGCTTCATACCATTAACACCCAAAATCTATTTATCTTACCATATTTTAACTAAAGCATCATTACTAATCCTCCATCCAAGCCCTTCTATAAGAATTGGGTGCGCCCTCATGATACTCCTCCAAACATAGTTTGGCATAAAACCCACTTAAGCTTCTGTGAAAGAACATCATGGGTGATATTTAGTAGCCATAATATGAGCACACAAGGAGTTAGGAAATATGAGAAGCTGCCAACCTTATTTTGTAAGAAATGTCATATTAAAATGATCTAAATGCCTGAAGCCTAAACTATCCTCCCATTTTAATTTTGCCAATTTATCCCAAGCCATCTAATAAATTCTTTTATCATCTGATATATCACCACACCAAAACTTAGAAATCATAGCTTGAAGCTCAACACAAAAAGTATATGGTAAAGCAAAATAACTCATTATATATTGCAGAATAGCGTGGGATATATATTTTATCAATACCTCCTTTTCGCCAGACTTAGCAATTTCTCTTTCCACCCTTTTAATTTTTTCCAAAGCCTTTCCTTCAAGAAAGCAAAAATAACTTTTTTTGGAATAACCCACCATTGTTGTAAACCCAGATAGCAAAGATGCTTATCAACCACCGACATACCTATAACTGAATAAATTTGTTCTTGTTATTGCACAATAACCATTTTACTTGTCTAAATTAACCTGTTGTCTTAACTCCTCTTTATAACATTAAAGAATCTGCTTAATGGCATTGCTCTCAGAGATAATAGCTCTGGTGAATAAGATATTATCATCTACAAAGAACGTATGAGAGATGGTTGGAGCAGAATGACTCACTTTAACTGGATGGATAATTCCTTGTGAACTGACTTCCTTAGCATTGCAGAGAACCCTTCTGCACAGAGTAAAAAAAGATATAATGAAATTGGACCTCCTTGTTGTAAATCCCTACTCATATTTAAAAAAACCTTTAGCTTGTCCATTTATAAGAAAGGAAAAGGAAATAGACCTCAAACAAGTCATATTAACCGAATAAAATGATACAAGAAAGCCATCTTAATTATGATTTGTTCCAGGTACCTCCACTCCACTCTATCATAGGCTTTACTCGTATCAAGTTTAATTGCCATAATTTGCCTTTCAGCCTATATTTCATAGGGTGAAAAATCTCAAAAGCGACTAAAGAATTATCAATTATTAATCTCCTAAGTACAAAAGCACTTTGAGACTCATGAACTAAAGTAGGTAGAACCAGCTTCAATATATTAGCAAGGACCTCAGAAATTAGTTTGTAAATGACATTACATAAACTAATAGGCCTAAAATCCTTAACATATTCATATGACTTAACTTTAGCAATAAAAGTAAGGAATGTGTGATTTATATTTGGGGATAGAGCACTAGAATAGAAAAAATTCAATACCATTTGAGTCACATCATTAGCCATAATATTATAAAATTTTTGAAAAAAGAGAGTTGGCATACCGTCAGGAACTGGAGCTTTGGATAGATTCATTTGTTGCAAGGCAGCAAATACTTCATTCTCTGTATAAAGAGCAGAGAGCATTGCATTTTGATCCTCAGTAAGATACAAATTAATTGTCGAAACCAAATTAATAAAGGATGATGAATTACTGCTTTGAAATAAATTGTGATAAAAATCATGGATCAATTTTTCAACTGCTTCATCACCAGAATGCTAATGGCCCATTAAATCCTTCAACTTAGATATATGACTGTGCCTTCTCCTTTTTGTAGCTTTCTGATGAAAAACATTAGTGTTCCTATCCCTTGAAGCTAGCCAATTCGCCCTTGAGCATTGTTTTCAATAAGTCTCTTATTTGGTTCATCAAAAGAGCTCTGGAGTGAAGTAACTTTCGCTAAGCTGGAACCTGTTGGTTATTGCTGTTGAAGAAGGGATAATTTATGGAGTTTCACATCAAGCTCTTGACGAATACTACCAAAAGAAAGATGACTCCATTTCCTAAGCTATCGACCACACCGAATAAGCTTGAATCGAATTTGAATATAGTTCATACTATATTAGATTTCTTAAATATTTTAATCGAATTTGAATTTGTATTATAATATCTGATATTTAATATTTAGATAGTTGATAATATCTTATTTTTATTTGAAATGGTTTTAATGGTTTTCAAACCAAAACAAATACATATTACCTATATATGTTTTCTATCTAAGCCTCCTTATATGTACTATCGCAACATTAGGTGTATTTATTATTATCACACATCATTATTCATTATTCGCATATGAGATAGAGGAGATGATTATATCTATTTTGGTAGCATGCTTGTTTTTTATTTAGCCCTGGATGGTGTGGATACTCTATAGTACTATATCGTGTGTTTTCTTTTAACTCTACAATTGTTTGTTTGCTTTCTCTGAATGTAATTGATTTTTTAACCAATTTTCTCTAAATATAAATGATTGATTTTCTATTAATGATTTTGGCATATTCTAAAAGTATAACTGAATTACGAAATTATTCATGTGGTTGTTGGTTCCCATTTCATTATCTATTATGATTACCATTCATTGAATTTTAGTTTAAATCACATTTTCCTATTTATTATTTATTTATAGATCAATAGCTTCATGTTGCTAGTTCAAGATTTATTATGCCATCTAAAGAAAGCCCTTCGTTTTCTTTTTTCTGATTTGGTATTATTCATATTATGTCTCTTTTTGGTATACATTTTATTTTGTTGAATTTTTATTTTGAGATGTTTTCGTTGATCAGTACACTACCACTGGGATGATCATTCTATTTACTATTGTTGTCACAACTTGAATGTTGTATTCTTAAAAAAAACACCATTGTCAATCTTTCTTTCTATTATTTGTTATTCTTTAAGGCTTGCGTAGAATGAATAATACTTAATTTATGCACTGGTCATGATTGACGTTGGATCGTGACAATTTTGTTATAAGAAATTATTTACAATTTTAATTTTTATTGACATGTTTTGAAAATTAACCATAAATTATGTAATTGATAACTGTTTCTTTACTTCAAAAAATTGAACAGGATATTAGATTACACATTAAGTCAACACTTAGTACATTGTTTAAAATCTTGGTTCAAATTTCAGTTCTTCAATTAGATAACTTCAGGAAAGTTCGGCTTGATTTTTTAGGTTGGAGAACTTATGATCTCTAGATCCACCCTAATAAAATTTTCAGGATGCTTTAGTATGGTGAAAATCAAATAGTTAACAAAAAATTCAATTTAAATTTTTTTATTCAATTTTTGAGATGATTTAAATTCTTTGTGATCTATGCTCCACCCTAATGATGAATAAATGCATATATCCTTTAAACAATTAAATGTATCAATAAATATAATATATTATTTGACACTTCTAAAAATAAATTTGAATATATTTACTTTAAACTAATATATACTTCTTTATTGATTGTTTCAAATAATTCAAAATTTTTAATAATTTATATAATGTATAAAAAAGTAGTTTACTTTTTAATCTAATACAAGAACAAATAAACTAATTATATAAGGGAAAATGATTTGTCCTACCATGAACTTTAGTCTAATTTTCAATCACATATGTTGGCCTCTAGCCCTTTTTAGTGATCTTGTAAGCGTGCCAGGTGTGTGAGGTACACTAACCTTGGGTTTTTAACTTTTAAACACACGATTGTTGATAGATTAAGGGTCCTAAAAATTATTGGGTTCTAAAACGAACTGTAAAGAATTAGTTACTTTTAATACTGAAAATGCTTAGAAATAAAGAAAATGAAATTAAAAATGTTTAGGAACTTAAAAGCAGAAAAATAAAGCTAGAGAATCCATTGAAAACAACAGGAAATTAATTCTTAAATGAGAATTTGTCTAAATAAGAACAAGAACAAGAACATTTAAAAGAAAATTAAAGCAAAAAAGAAAAGGTTAAAAATTGTTGTTATTGTTGTTGAAGTTCTATGTTTTTTTTTTCAGAAGTTCTATGTGTTGTTGATGATGAGTCCCTTTTCTTGATTTGCATGATGAATTCTTTTATATGTTCCCTCTTCCCAACTACTTCTCTACCCAGTAAACCACGTTTAGAAAATCACTCTATCTCAACTTCTCTTTCTTGTAACTGATTAATTAATTAATTAAATTCATTCATTCATTTGTTATTTAGTTTTGCACTTCTAGGTCCTTGGGCTCTACTAAAATTAATTTTGGTCCAAATAAATGCCCCCTGCATATAAATGGTTGAAAAGCCTATTTATATGCATAATAGTATTGCTCATTAATGAAATTCTTGTAGAGATTCTCAGCTATAAAGAAAATCCTTGAAGAGATCCTTGTTTATATAGAATATAAGAGATTCCTTATTTTTCTTATAGGTGCCAATAATGCTCAACATGATTCCCTTGACAAAGTTCAAGAATTTTTTGGAATCTCCTTAGATTCTTTTAATGTTCCCTTATTTTTCAAGCTTTAAACGTTGATTAGAGATTATCTAAAAACCAACAACAATCAATAGATAAATAAAGGTGGTCAGCAGGCCTACCTTCTTTTATTAAAACTTAAGAACTTAGAAAAATATGTACAGTAAACACAGGTCGTAAGGCCTAGTTATAGGGAAACTCACTAAAATAGTCGTAGTTCACCTCTATATCCCTTAGTAGAGTGAGAGTTCTCCCTCAATGATTATGATGATGGCCTTACTTTGTAGTTTGCACTTTTCAATCATTTCCCATATAATGGGAAAGATGCATTTTAATGCTCCTTCTGTGTAATTCTCCATCTACACTTGATAACAAGTAGGTGTTCTTTTTCAAATTTCAAGGATCCTTCCTTCATTAAATCTCTTCTCTTTCACTTCCTCTAAAGGATCTATTACTTTTGGCATTGTATCCTTAAATTTTGGTTGTAGCTCACTTTAGATCCTCTATTTGTATCTCTTCTTGGTCTTCTAAATCCTTACGATCTTCTTCAAAAATGACTTTTGCACCATTTACTTCCAAATTCTCCATTTTAAATATGTTATACAGTTGTTGTACTTGAGCTCTAAAAATGGTAGTTGCGGCTACTGCCAACTGTTCCTTATTATACTCAGTCATTTAAGAGCTCAATAATGGGCTCATGTGCCATTGGCCTATAAGGCACGATAGTCATTGAATTAATGAAAGCTTTGGCTTGTTTCTAGATATCCCCGAAAGACCTTAGTTCTCCATTCTTCTTCCTTCCTATGAACTGAATTGGTCTGAACTCTACACTATAATACCTAGCTTGAACTGCATCTGAATGAGTAGGGGAATCAGCCCAAACTATTTCTACATCATTATTATTCCAAAATAATAAGAACTTGTGAAGGGTGGAAGGTACACGCCAGTTAGTATGTAACTAGTCCCTCCATAATAAAAAATTATAGTTAATAGAGAATGTAGTAAAAGAGGTCTTACTTCCCACAATGATCTCTATTGGTAGCACACCAAGGACTTTAGTTACTTTACCAGTAAAAGCAGACACAATAACATTTGTAGCAATAAGATCCTCCTTAATTCTACCTAATATAATCAACATTTTTATGGATATCATATTGATTGCATATCTATTGTCAATGAGAACTCTAGAAATAGATCTCCCATTCACGTGTGCTTTAATGTAGAGAGCCCTAATGTGCCTTGTCATCTCCATTAAAGGCTTCTCTAAAATCACCCTTTTTAGTCCATTATGTCCTAGAGCTTAAATAGTAACTCCTTCAAGCATGTCATCCTCTTTTGCATGTTCTCTCTCTTGAGATTGTTCATATGGCTTAGCTTCACTCTAGACTTCTATCACATCATCCTAAAATAGACCTAAAACTAGAAGGCAAAATAATAGAAGCAATAGTATAATCCAAGGGTATAGAAAAGCTACCTGTAAAGAAATAGTTCATGATCATAGAATATGTTTCTTTAGAACTTACAATGGATTCCATATCATCTACATCTTTTAGGCAGGTTTTCTCCATCTTGACATCTTCATCCTTAGTGGACCTCCTTCTAAATTTAGATTTATATGGCGACATTAATAAATGCAATAAAAATCATTATTTAGAGTCATATTAGGTTATTTTTCAAGTTTAATTAAGCATAATTATGTTAAAATAGTTATTTTTAAGTTAATTAGCATATTAGAAGAAGTTTAGTAGAATTTACAAAGTTAAGTTGTTAAATTTAAGTTTTCAAATAAGTCTGAATGTGTCTAATGTTTTTGTGTTTTCATGTAGGACGAGTAAGTATAAGGTGTTTGAAGTTCAATAGATTAAAGTTTAAATTCAGGATTACAATAAAAGCAAAGAGTAATATATAGTTTAGGGTGAAGACCACATGAGTATGCTCTTGGACCACATAGTCGTGCAAATGAAGCTGGATGCACTGGTGATCAAGAAGTTGATCACACAGCTGTGTGATGTGGATCGCACAGTCGTATGGTGTAGCCTGAAAGATAGAAAATCATAATTGTTAATAGTATAGCAGTGTTATATAGATCGCACAACCATGCATTACACTTTGGATGGCATAAAAATGAATCACACAGCCATGCAATAGAGATAATACAGTCGTGCGCTCCTTCCTAAGTCAATTTGGTTTTATATATCCTTTAATGAGTTGGACATAACTTGAGCTATAGAGGTTGGATTGAGGTAATTCAAGATGTTATAGAAAGATAAGAGATAGAACCACAACTTTCATGAAGACTTATAGAGCTGATTCAGTAATTTTATAGGAATAACATTTGATTAAAGTTAGGTCACTGACAAAGGGCTATACAAATATCCTAGTTTCACTAGGATTTGGTTATTTAGGAAGCCTAATTTTATTCCAACTCAAGCAAGGATGAATTTGAGCTGTATATTAGAGGCTATTTAATCAAGTGGAGGGGGACTTAGCTCATACACTTTATATGCTTATTCAATATCATTCTACATCATTCAAGGATTCAAGAGGAGGAGTTGCAAGCATTCAAAGGAACTGCGCGTGTTGAAGAATTGAAGACCATAATTTCTTTTCTTCTTAATTCTTTTATTTTTATTATATTTACTAGAACTTTTCTTACTTGTGTTTTTGTTTTCATAAGCATGTTAGGCTAAGTTTTTATTATGTACTAGGAAGAATCTTAGTAGCTTTTGCGAATGTATTAATGAACTCTTTTTGCTTAATCAAAGTCTAATTTCTTGCATATGGATTTTAAATTTGTGCTTCATGATATTCAATGTTTGGTTAGGGTCAAGTATTGTTGGGACCGATAGGTGATGCATGCTTTGTGTTTATTGTCTAATTTGAATATTCACATAAGTTTTTTTGAGACCGAGAGGAGATTAATAACTTAGGATCTAGTTTAAAATCCATTAAGTTCAATTGAGTTAAGAGACCTTTTGAATACTTAATATTGCATGAATTAGCTTGTGCTTAAATTTATTCAACGATTTGATTAGTTTGACTTAGAGAGGCAAGTGTCCATGAGCTTGGACTATCAAGTGAATTAATTAAATTATCGTTTAATTGCTTGAGAAAGAGTTATAAGATTTTTAGTGGTAAGCATCATATGCAGAAATTTAGATTAGGTTAAGTAAGGTTTGTTTAATTAATACAATAACCTCAAAGTGAAAAGTGAATTTCTAGTACATGCATTCATTGTTAATTGCTTCTTTGAGTTAATTTGCATTAATTTAATTTAGTTTTATTCTTTAGTTTTACTTCAGTCTTAATTTAAGGTTTTAAACTCTGAATTTTATTTGATTTATTTAGACAAATAATTAACTAAGTGAATTAGTATTCAACACTATTCTTTATAGGAACAATACTTGTACTATATTCACTTTATTACTTGAGGGATCTGCATACTTACGGTTATTACCAATCAGACAGCTCCATTTCCTTCATTCTCCTCTCCAAAGCTCTTTATCTTTGGAGTGATATTTTCCTACGTTCTTGTAAGTGAATGGGGGAACTTCTTATGTTGAATGGGGGAACTTCTTATGTTGAACTATATGCCATTGATTCCCTAGTGCCACCCTTGGGGGAACTACAAATCTTAGGGCTTTACCCTGAAGTTCTTTCTTTAGAGCTGCTTCAGTCTTCTTAGATCCTTAAGGATCTAATGAACCTTCTCCTGGTTGAAGTTTTCTGACCCATACATTCTTGAATGGTTGATTTGATCTCCCCTTCATTTCCTCATGGATCTTCTTCTTTTGATTAATAAGCATGAACAAATCAAAGGTAGTCGTGTTGATAGTGGCCGTTGAAGGGAAAGGATCTTCATCCACTAGCATAGCTTCTTTTTTCTCAAGGAACTTTAAGACTCCCTTGTTAATTCTGTCCTGAAAGTCCATAAACTATTAGTTGAATGATTATAGGAATCATGGTGCCTACAATAATCATTCCCCTTCAACTCTTCTTTTGTAGGAGCTTTGTAATTAGCATGAAAGGTAATGAACTTCTCTTTCACTAGGCAAAAATCTCATCCATCTTTGATACCTCAAAAGTGTGCTACAGTTGAGTATTTATTGCATGAGACTTTTTCCAAAGATTAGGTTTTTTATTTATAAGCAAAGGGCAAACACAAGAGCCCTGGATTATAAGATCTGCCACAGCAACTTCAGGAACACCATAAGCCTCTTGGAAATAAGTCCCTAGCTTTCCTCCTTTGGTTCTCCTTACGAAAAAGTTTCTCATATTTTGCTACCTTTGTTGATAGTTCACAAAAGTCTTTAAACTCCATTCCATAGAACTTCTTTCGTAACTCTTTGTCCAGAAGAATTATCTTGTAATGGTTCTTCATCTTCTTGAATTGAGTAATGAAAAAATTTGCATTCTCCCTAGTCCCTGTGTCATTCTCAACAGTTCTACTACATAGACTTCAAGCTCTATCCTAAAAAATTATATATGGAAGGCTCTCGCTTTTTTTTTTTTTTTGCCATGTAAACACAAAGTTCCTTAGTAATGATGCATACCAAGTAAAAGCAAAACCAATCAGTGAATTAAGGAACAATCTCAATTTAAAATTGCAGAAATTTTCATAATTCGCTAATTTACTGCACTGTATGGTGAATTTGGCAACATGCTCTAAAGTAGATTATCCTTCCTCTCCATAGAATAAGGTGAACTCAGGAACTCTGTACCCCCTCATATATGGGTTATCTTTGTCTATAACATCAAAAATAAGGTTTGCAAAATTCAAGACGACCTATCTGTCTGAGACTTAGGTCATACAATTCTTGCATTACCTCCCTCTTAACATCAACAATAACTAGGGCTTGATTCTTAGGAATATATAGCTGAAGGAACTATTGGATTCCTCTAGCTCCCCTAAGTGGCATGCCCTTTGAGCCTCCTTGCACAGTACCATCATAATCATACAAGTTAGGTTGCACAATTACGCTAGTATTAGCATAAAGATGATGATATGGAAGAGGAGGTGTTAGCCTACTACCAGGGCGACCATTTTGAATAACCTTCGGGGTTACGGATACTTCATCTCTTCTGTGTGGATGTGTATATTTTCCTTTCTCCTCTAAATTGATCTAAACTGGCCGATGAGAATCACCAGCCTCCTGTGATAATGATCTAGAGGATTGCCCCTTGAGTTCTTCAAGTTCTTTTCTAGCCTTTTAGGAAGCCAAAACACTTGCACTTTTAGAACTTTTGATATGATCCTCATGTGATCCTAGATTTAATTTTTAATTCATTTTTTTTGGTAGCCTATTTTAGTATTTTTATTATAAGTTTCTCTACAAAAAATTGGATTGAGTTGATTCAAGATGGACTGGAAAGATAAGGGAAAGATCTATACTTTTGATGAGGACGGTTGGCGATCTTATTCATGGGCTAAAATTATGAAAGATTATCAGGTCACATACAAAACTGGGCAGACTACACATACAACAGTAAATGGGTCATATCTCTCTCAATATAGATCCAAGTGGAGTGTTTTAAGATTCATCTGAAAGCTTACGTCATGGGCTATAACTTTCATATTTTGGGCTTGCATCAATTCAGCCTTCATAGTGGTGAAAAGTGCGCTACAATGTGCTATATCTATCAATCTGAATGTAATTAGGATTATATTTTCTTATTTAGGTAGAATTATATTTTCTTATTTAAGAAGGATTTTGTTTTCTTATTTAGTTACGATTTTAATTAGGTTTTATTTAGGGTTTCTTTAAGTCTATATAAAGGCCTTATTTTATGTAACTGGAGATAATGATAATTCATAATTGAAATTTTAAGAAACCTAAAAGCCGTTTGCTTTTATCTTTGTGTTCTTATGTAGAATACATGTTTTAAGGAACATTCAAGTAGATTGATCACCTTCTTGTGGAGTGTTTCGAAATTGCAATTCAGAAACAAGTTTTCTTTATTCCAATTCTTTGATCATCTAAGTAATATGATTTCTAGCCTTTTCTTAGGGGTTGTTACTGAATTGAGTATTGGGGTTTTCAAGTTAATGTGTTGGGGGTCCATATATATAAAGGGGTTCTCATGCTTATTCTTGGAGGTTTCGTATCAACTTTATTGGACTACGTTAGTAGTCTGCTGAAAATGATGATCAAGCCTCTGAGAAAGTACTTTCTAACTCTTCTCTAGAGTTTTAGTGAGAGATCCTAAGAACTTCATTTTTAACTCACTTTGTTCCTAAAAGAAACTTTCACAAATCTTCTTGAAAGCACTTTTGTTATCTACATCAACTGTTGTTCCAACAACAAGACTTGTTAGAACTTGAATATTCTCTATTACTTGGTCTTAAATTTTTTTCTCAAATTTCTCCACTATGTGTGTCACACCTCGTCTCACGTAGCCTAAGATGGATGTTTTAAACCAATCATTCAACAAAGGATTTAATTTAATCAAATTATATATTAATTATAATTATATTAGTTAAAAGAATTAAAATAAGCTTGATGTAATCATGTAATTGAAAATGAGAAAACCTTCCTGTAATTTGATGAATTTATG